>SRSM01000766.1:0-139304 GCA_019593545.1 Apocynum venetum | reverse complement strand
AAAGGTCCAAGAATTGGAATTTTGTTCAAGGACAAAATATGAATTTATTCAGGAAGGAAAAGTTTACTAATTTCTGATGGATTCTAAAAACATTAAAATTAAAATAGTTTCTTAACCCTATTCTATTAAATAATACTAGTAAAGTAATAATAATTTTTTAAAATAGTAATACTAGTACTTGTAAGGAAAATTAATATTTCTAGTGAGAATTAAAACTCTAGTATAATAAATTAAATTCCTAATGAAAATACTCCAAATTATATATGTGAAAAGAGTGGAAAACAATTTTGAAAGTTTGAATACTTTGAAAAACATTTGGATATCAATTGAAAGTTTTCCTAAAACCATTCCATAATAGTCATCTTCCAAGTTGGAGTCTCCTTAATATATGGTCATGTAATCTTAGTTAACATTAACCATATGTATAATGAAATAAGAAAGGTGGATTTGTAGTATTAAATGTTTTCTATAGAGAGGGTTTGAAAACAAATTTAGAAAAACACTAAGGGCTGAAGGAAAATTTGGATAGCTTGACTACAAGGAAGCTGCATGCCCAGCTGCTACTTCCTTCAAAGTGGACGTTTTCCTCCTTGCTTGGCTGAACCTATCCAGCACTCTTCTTGATTTTGCTAGATGGTTTGGCCACTCCAAGTATAGAACCGTACAGCCCTTCCCAAAAACTCATTGGACAGCTTTGTATAGAGCAAAAGAAAACCCACCACTTGTCTTCTTCAGTTTTCACCAATGTTTCCTATGTAAATCCTTTCTTAAACCATTCTAACCTTCCAAATATATTCCTAACATATTGTAAACTTATTTTAAAGATCAAAACACCTAACCTATCAAGAATTGAAGCAAGCAAAATTGAAAAATCATCCAAATGAAACAAAAATATTAAAGTTGCGAAAATTCCAGTTAATGGAAAGAAATTGGCAGAACTTCATATAAGTATAGGTTTCATGTTATTCAATCAAAACAACATTGAAAACAAGATCATAGAAGCAAATTTGAAAGCTTGGAAACAAATAGAGAGTGGAAACTCACAATTTCAATGTGTTAAGCACCTAGAAACCAAGCTTTCTTCCTTGTTTCGTCCTTCTTCTCCTTAACTCTCAGGTTTTTTTCTATGAAATTGCTGGTTGTGTTGTGGGTTCATTCTCCTCCTTTGCTCGATCTATCTATAGCTGAAAGAATCAACTTACTTACCACTCTAGTTCATAGAGTTTTTAATGATGCTAAAACATAAAGTTCTTAGGTGATTATAACAAGTGTCATTCTCAACGTCCAGGTGTGCAATCTTCCTCTCTCAATTTTTTTTCCTATTCTCTTCCCCCCAATTGCCAGCTACCCCCTCCTTGTAGTTGATTATGATATCCCTTCATTCTCTTATTCGTCCAACAAATTCCTCTTTATCCCTTCCTCTATATTTTTTTCTTCTCTTGCCTTCACTATTGCAGATTTTTTTTCTTCATCTAGTTTCTACTGCTTCCATAATCACCCAACAATATATTATTTAAATCTATTAAACTCTATATTGATCGTGTTATAATTTTTAATATTTATACAGAATAATTTAGTATTTTTTTGTGAAGATTAATTGAATACAATTAATATTTGTTTTTAATATTCAAAACTTTAGTTATTAAAAAGATAATTAAAATTTATTGATTTTTTTTAAAGGAATCCAATTTAAAAACTTGAGTTTGCCTGTGATGGCTTATTATGAAAAAACTATAGTCATTAATTTTTTTTTATAAACTAAGGAGGAGGTGTATTTAATTGAGACTTTTTTAATGACTTTTTAGAATTTTAAAAGTTGGGTGTATTTTACTTGATTTTGTACAACTTTTATTTTTTTCTCAAGATTCATGCTTTTTCTTTTCTTTTTTAGCCTAATTTTGTCCTCAATCTATTTTGGGATAAATGTTTTGTCCTTCCAGCTAATTTCTTGTCAGAGTCCAACAAATACAATTTAAATTTCTTTTTTTTAATTAAAGAAGGGCAAAAAAAGGGATTTCAGTCCCCCATCTCACATGACTTATCTTTTTTTTTTTACTCTCTTATTTTTTCTTCTTTACAAAAATGAGACGGGCGGACAACTCGTTTTTTCACCCTCCGCTACCAATGTTTATAGTTAGTCAACTTCAATGTTTGGACTATAACTTAGCCCTCTTTTTTATATTTAAATTTAGAGGGTATTTGTACTCTTTAAGAGTTTACTTAATATAGAGGACAATTCTCAAAATTCTCCTCTTAACTTTATTTTTCTCAAGATTCATCCATTTTCATTTTTGTGCTTAATTTTTTAAAAAATTTGAAGAAGGGCAAAAAAGGAATTTCAATCCATTCCCTCCGGCCAAAACCCTTCTAATGTGATATTGGATGGTTTGGGGGACAAAAAACCCTATATGATGATTTCATAAAAAATAATATAATTATCACATGACAATGGTTTTGGGTGGGGATAATATACTGAAATATCTTTTTTTACCATTCTTCAAATTTTAAAAATAATTTAAAAAATCAGGTTGTTTTATTGGATTTCGGCATAAGATTGGTTGGAATGACCTAAAAATTACCAGAAAATGGATTGGCAACAAAATCAGATTAAAAAAAAGGATGAATTCTGAGATGAAAAAAAAGTTTAGGGACGGATTCTGAGATTTTTCCTTATCTCTAGAATGAGTTAGCAAAAAAGCCTTCAACTTAGGCAATAATTAAAAAAGAACAAAAGAGCTTCTATCTAGCTCTTACTCTAAGCAAGATGTTCATTGGAATCTATCAAAAAAAAAAAAGAAAAAAGAAAAAAGAAGAAGATGTTCATTGAATTTCGGATGTACAATCATTTTTCCTTTTCTTATGCGTAACATTTTAAATTAAATTAAACATATATCGAAACTAATATCTTTCAAATAGTTTTAATAGCACGCATCAAGTTTTTAAATCATTAGTGCTAATCATATATTTGATGTTTGAATTGATCAATTACTCACAAAATGCTTAGAAATATGTCTACCTTCAAATTCAAATAAATGTTAATAGTATTTTCTTTTCTTTTTTTTGAGGAAAAAAAAGAAAATCATAACATTAAATGAAAGCAGCTATGAAAGCTGTAACTTGCATTGGTAAGTAAAAGTTAATATGGCCCAATCAAATAACTACTTCATAATTGCTGCCACTATCTTCGGTTTCTCCCATAACCCCTAACAATAAATCTTCCAAGAATCAAGCAATAAATAATAGAATCTTGAAAATCTTGGTTGAGACAAAATCAAGCCATCTAAATCACCTCCTAATTGATGCCCATTCCCTTCCACCACCAAGATTTGATATTTATCAAAAGAGGAAAAAAAAATCAACCCCTCAATCAATCTTTAAGCCCATTCAACTTTCTTTTTTATGAGTAATTTTATTCAATCAAGATTAGGATGAAACTAGGGCATGATATCAAATTTGACCCAATTCACACAATGCTCATCTAACTTTGATGATTTGGCACAACCCCATTGGCTAGAACAAGATACTAAATCTAATATCTTGACCCCCCAAAAAAATAAAAAAAAATCACACCCCTCCCCTAAAAGCCAAAAAATTCTAACATAACAAACAAGAAAGCGTCCACCTGAAGCACCACAGCCCAACAACAGTACACACGCTGATATATGCATACATCATTTCTGTATCTATATATTCTGCAATTTTACACTTGAGATTTCCATTTTCCCCCCAATTGATTCCTGTCTCTACAATAGAGTAGACCTTCATCTTTCTCTCTCTGTATGTATATTTTGTTTTGTTGCTTCAACCATTGATTGAATGAGGCGGAGCCAGCAGTGCCAACAATACCAAAGGGACATTTGATAAAAATAATCACTTCATGATTCTCACGTCCCATCCCTCCTTACCATTCCTTCAATTCAACTCTATTGGATTCCTTTTACAGAAATCTCTTTCTACTTAAACAATAGTATTCTCTTAGAGTTCATCTCAGCATTTCACATTTTCATGTTTTACATTTTGAGTCCAGATTGATGAATTGTTCGTGGGATTGAGACCATAATCAAATCTTGGAAAACTATTGTTTAATCTTCAAGATTCTTTGGTTTTTTCTTTTTTTTTTGGGAAATAAAATTGAGCCCAGATTTTCAACTCTTTGAATAAGCAATGGCAGAGGTCCTCCACTCATCTTCATCTTCTCCTTCTCCTTCCATCTCTCCACAACCCCACAATGGGACATTGTTTCAGACTCGGTCTTTTCTGGTAGGAGGAGAGGAAGAAGAAGTTGAAGGGATTACCAGAGTTACTGGAGTTGAAGCTGAGAGTGATACAGAAGAAGAGGAAGAAGACAGGGAAGTGAAAGAGAGGGAGAATAAGGAGAGGAGGGATCGCCAGTTGTCTTTGTTGGCTCTGTTGGTTACTTTGTTTAGGAAGAGTTTCTGGATGGCTTGCAAGACTACTACAGGGAGAGAAGAACTTTGTGGCGGCTCTGGGGATAGTGGAGGGATGGAGGGGATGGAGATTGGGTGGCCTACCGATGTCCGCCATGTTGCGCATGTTACCTTCGATAGGTTTAATGGGTTCTTGGGTTTGCCTGTGGAGTTCGAGCCTGAAGTCCCCAGAAGGGCTCCCAGTGCAAGGTGCATTCATTTCTTTTCATCCATTTGTTTCAGATTCTTGAGGATTTTCTTTTCTTGGGTTATGAAACTCTCAATGTGGGTTTTCTGCTTGTCATTCTTGAAAATGTGGACGCGTGGTAATGTTGTTGACTGTTGTTATGGTTTATATGGATTTTGGGAATAAGGTTAAATTCTAAGTGGCTTTTGGGGGAGTTCTTTTGTTGGCCAGTTATTGCATGGTAATTTGATGAAACCTGTTGTTTTTCTAACTTTATATACTTTAGATTCTTGTTGGCGCTCTTCAGGATTAGCTACCAATCCTTGTTAATTAACACATAAGAACTCAGCTTTGAGTTATGGTAATTTTAAGTTGGAATCTAGGTTTAAAAGAATTGATGTGAGGAATGAAACATTTCTGTCATTACAAACTCTACTGATTAATGTTTATAAAGATCTATTGCCTAAGAAAGTGGCATACTTGCAGGAATTGAGTCCTTAGGTTCATATTTTCAGCTTCAAGTTTGTTGAGCTATTTTCTGTTTAGAATTGCTGTAATATTAAAGATAGACAAAGGTACTTCGAATGTTTGTTTTCCTTTCCAATTTGTATTAACGAAAGAATTAAAGGTACATAGAAATTTTCTTATATGCAAGTCTTATTAGTTTTGCTGCAAACAAAACAATATCTGTACCTCTCTTTTCACACGGAGAGGCGTCCTTGTCTATGCAACTTTGTCTGATCTTGTAGCTTTTCTGTTTTAATGATTTCATTAAACATTTATTTCCTTAGTTAAATTGACAGCGAGACTTTCTGTTTTCCTTATTTAGGTCACCTGGAAATAGGTAGAAAGAGGGTTAGTTGGGTTTATTTTTCCATTTTAGTTTCTGGCGAAGTTAGAGTGCCACTGACAGCTTCCTGAATATGTTGTCTTGATGCCATCACCAATTTTTTCAAAACATATGGACACTTCTGTGGCAACTGCTGATTATGTTATTAATTGATTAAGTGATCGGCAATAAGAAAATAAAGCGTGTTTGTTTATATGGACCTTGCAATTTAACATCTCTTGTTCTATTATGTTTCCAATTTCCTCTTTACCTTCTTGTAGCATGTTAGTAAAATTTGGATTCTTCCCCCTGCCACCCTCTACAAGAATTGAAGTTTGTCTGTTATTCTATTTCGTTGCTGGTAATAATACTCATGAGAAGTAATCTAGTTCCATTGAGGAAATTGAGGAAACTAAGTCAGGGAATTTGAAAATTCACTGCACTTAGTATGTGTGTTCTTTTTAATCATTATCAGCTTTTCTGAGTCATGAATGGGTTTTTCTGGATTGAATGCCTTATTTCAGATACCTAATGTACAATAACCAAGCTTGCTACTGGAATCTATCTGCTGCATTTTCTTTAAAATGGTGTGATACAATCCAAAGATCATGAGTTGGGTTTGGTTCTCTGCTGGTGACTTCTATTAGCTTTTTCCACTTTCAAATGAGTAACACCATCAAGTTACAGGACTAGACTGATTAGGTCAGAGAGTACCCTGCTCTTAACTTTATTTTTCTCCCTACAATCTACTGTTTTGGGATGAGAGGATGCACCCTATTAATAAATACAGATGCATGAGTTAAGTTATGCCTATAAAAGGTAGTTTCTCACTATTACATCAGATAAAATATTTTCACTTTTTCTAGTATTTTCTTGGACTTGCTTCAAAATGTCCTTGAAATTTGAGACAAAAACATTTCATATTTGTTTCAATTTTCTTCAGATGTAAATATGTCCAGTAGCTATAATTCGTCCTTTATCATGGTGAGTGTTTGAGAGAAGTAGAGTGCCCTGCCATTTGCTCAGTTTGGACTCTGACTTCCTCTATCATTCAAGGGGAAAAATATTAGCATGCTATTCACATCTTTTGGCACGAAGTACATATTATGATACAGACAAAAGCTCCTTGTATTTTTGTGGTTCCTGATATCTATTTATATATGATAAATTCCTGATATTTATTTCTAGTAATACTTTACTTAAGCTGCTTTTCAGTTGAGCATAATCTAGAATGCTGACTTATTTGCTTTTACATGCCATTGAAAATTTGTAGCTGTTTGTAGTGCACCAAAAAAAAAAAAAGAAGACATTTTTATTAATACTTGATCCTAGAAATTCCATGAGATGTTAGAACATTTAAAATCCTTGGAAATTGATCTCTGCTGTGTTGGATGAGTACATGTTAAGGTCATGGGAACTATTTAGATCATCATAACTGCTCCCTTACAATAGCGTTGATTTTTGAAATCCATCTGCAGTACCACAGTTTTTGGAGTTTCCACAGAATCCATGCAATTGTCATTTGACTCTCGAGGAAACAGTGTCCCAACGATTCTCCTACTGATGCAACAGCGACTGTATGCTCAAGGAGGTCTGCAGGTGAACATTTTCATTTTCTGTAGTGTTTTAGTTGTAATTAGCTAATCAACAGAAAGCAAATTCTGCTTTTGTATTTTTTGATCAGTTCTCCTTGGGCCTCCATCCTTTTTTGAAATTCACAAACTCGTTTGAGTGATGTGTTGAATTTTATTGTGCAGGCAGAAGGGATCTTCAGAATAAATGCAGAAAATAGCCAAGAGGAGTATGTTAGGGACCAGTTGAACAGGGGTATTGTTCCTGAAGGCATTGACGTTCACTGTTTGGCAGGCCTTATTAAGGTAATTAGGTTGATGCTTGATGAACATTTTGTTCTTGATGTGTTTACTAGAGGAGCTAGATATGAAGATTTTCTTCCTGAACGGTTCTTATTAATTGATGCTCTTTATTTAAATAAAGTTATGGCATTTGCGTTTTAGGTATCTGCTATTACCTTTCTGGTACCATTGTAAATGTAAGACAGTCATGGATGGTTTGTGTGCCGGATTTAGAACTAATACTTCATCTGAGACAAAGCTAGACTAGATCAAATGAAGCCCAATTGTTCATCTTCTATAAGCATTTTGTACTAACCTTGTTCAATGGAATATGAGAACTGCATTGTCGAACAATATGTCTTCATGTTGCATTATCATTCAGAACTTAAATACATAAATGGTTTGCAGAAAATGCATCAGTGGGCATGTCATCTTTTGTAACCATCTAGGCATCTGCATAATTTGTAAGATTTATGACATGAATGCAATAAAATTTTTGACATTAGCATCACTTTTCCTATGATTCTTCTCTAATGTATTCAACTATACCTGTCTTTTGATTGTTGTTATTATGACATGATCTCACAGGCTTGGTTCAGAGAACTCCCAACAGGTGTACTTGATCCTCTATCATCTGAACAGGTAATTCAATGCCAATCAGAAGAGGATTGTGCTGTGCTAGTAAGGCTTCTACCCCCATCAGAAGCTGCGCTACTGGATTGGGCTATCAACCTGATGGCTGATGTTGTCCAACTGGAACATCTAAACAAGATGAATTCACGAAACATTGCCATGGTGTTTGCACCAAACATGACTCAGGTAAAGTGGTATCAGTATATGTGATTGCTTTTCTGTTGTTCTACATTTTGATGGCCTTTGGTCTGTCATATATGATTGGACTCTCTTCTGAGTTCGTCAAATGTATTACACTTCAGCCGATATGTTCATGATTGGAGAAAGGACACATGCAGCGAGTTTTCTGCATGCACAGTATCTATTTTTACTTCTCTTGCTATCTTCTGGTAAACAAAAAATAGTTCAGCAAATTTGAAATAGATACTGGTCACAAGACCTGCGGGAGGAATTAGACATATCCAAGAGAAGTATCAGATAATATTTTGAAATAGTTTATTACCATTTCTGCAATCTGCCCTCTTTCTCTTTCTACTAAGTGCTTTAAGCATACTATTCTCCTGAAAAAAGGAATGATAATTACCAGGGATAAAACAAATTTATCCTATCCCCCAAAAACAAGAAAAGAAAAGGAAACAAAAATTCCATAGTTTAATGTTGTTAATTTATAGGGTGGGATTTCTTAATATTGATGTTCTTTTATCTGAGTTCTTTATGTTAAATGGGTATCTAACTTTTAATTATGTTAATTTATAGGGTGGGATTTCTTAATATTGATGTTCTTTCATCTGAGTTCTTTATGTTAAATGGGTATCTAACTTTTAATTCATGCACATATCATGCGGTGCCTATGAACATCCGGGCTTAGTAGTAGAATACTTTGAATATGTCCACATACTTCCCACATTAGCGGCAGCAGTTGAATGATAAGATATGATTCTCATACGGTCAGAGATTCCTTCTAAGTGAAAGCTCAATTTGGTATAAATATAGGTGGATAGCAGAATACAAAAAAATTTAAACTTTGTACTTCTCAATTTGTTTCTAAACTCTGTGGGTAACTTTCTGCAGATGGCTGATCCATTGACTGCACTAATGTATGCTGTCCAAGTAATGAACTTTCTAAAGGCACTTATTGAGAGGATCTTAAGAGAAAGAGAGGATTCTGTGGTCGAACAGGCTTCCACGTCCAATCCTGAACCATCTAATGGGAATGGACATCAGAGTCCCCAGCTGGCTCTGGAAAGTGCTTCTCAGTTTGATGAAGAAACAGAGAGAGTTTTTGTTGCAGAACCAGAACCAGACAGTGCTTCTGACTCTAATCAAGTAGATGACATCTCTGATGACGAATACCTTAGGTATTCAGCTTCTACAGAAACTGAGGAGAGTGTTGGATCTTGTGGAACTCTTATTTTATCCTATGCTCTCACCAATCTGTGGGAACCAAGCCTAGTGAAGGGTCCAGGGACTCGTATAGAAGAGAATGTTCTGCAATGCAAATCAGGTCAGTCAAGTGATTCCAACCAGATGAACATTACTAAGAAAATGGATGAGCAGCAAACTGTAAATCAAGCTATTGCAACTGATAATAAGAGCAAAGGAATCAGCAATTTGAGCCGCATAAATTCAATGACAGAGAGGATTGAAGCGTGGCGCTGAAGGCTGACAATTGCCTTACTGATTCAATTCTATGACACAACAAATTGTTCATTTTGTCACGTGAAAATAGTTCACCTTAGGACCTTTGGATTTATAGCTTGTCACTTGAGCACCAAAAAACAAGCCCTTGAGGTTTAACTCTCTGTATGCTGTTTGATTCATTGAGATGTGCAAATTGTGAATTGCAGTGATTGACGCCAAATGTTTTGTTTAACGTGTTGTTTAACTTTCATGGTATCCAATTTTTTAAACAGCCTGCTTTGTTAGAACATTTTTTCCATGTGCTGGATCGGATTAAAGTTTTGGCAACTGTAGCTGTCATCTTCTTGTTAACAGCCAACCCCTCCAACCCACCCCAAAAACAAAAAAGAAAAAAAGAAAAGGAAGTGAAGGGGGAAAAATGGGTCTTCCATTTAATAGATATGGATGATGATGCTTATTGCTGGAGCCCAGGGCCACTATCTTAACACCTCTATCAGAGAGCAAGATTTGTCTTTCTTACTTTTCTGTGGAAGCTGATTGTAGTGTATGTAACTTGCAAGGCGCCAGGACCACTACAGAGGTATGGATGTTGATACACACCATTGCTACTATCTGGTTGTGGTAATATGAATTTCAGTACAAATAATGACTCTTAAAGATGTGGGTTTCAAAATCTTGCACGCCAGTTCACCTTTATTTATTTATCTTTTTAGTCGTTGTTTGTAAGGAATTAAATATTATATATGATGTACAAAATGGGTGATAAGTGATTAGTTCACTTTCAGGAGTCGACCTATTATATTAGTCAAAGGCCAATATAAACAAAAAGATGGCAATCAATCTCTGTTGATCGGTTCGGAATATTCTTGTGCCTATGGCATTGAGATTGAGAATTATCAAAAGCAAAGATGAGCAAATTTTGATGCATTACTTGGTATGTAATTCTAGTTTAGAGTAAAAGACAGATGGAGATGCTAAAATCACATCAAACTAAAAATTGACTTAAAGAAATCCTTCACGGCTCAAGCTACACAAAATCCTGATAAGGGAAATTGAAGTGTTTGTGATGGCTCTTCAAGTTCTTTATCCATCACTTCAAGAATTCCCTGTCAAGCACAATTTCTATACTTATATTTAGGGAACGCAATAAAGTAAATGGGTTGCAAATTGTGCAATACTTACTCATGTGGGGGGTTTAACAAGTAAAATTGGAGAAAGTCTCAATTGAGTTTTGTTTGAAACGCCCTTTTCTACGGTTCATATAAATGGAACTCATGTAAAACTTGAGAAAACACAGGGTTCCATTTAAACTTCTTCCCACGTTGCTCAAAGTTCTCTGATACATCATGATGTTTGATGTAAAACTTAGTAATATTACTGGAATCTTAACTCAGTCAAGTGTAAAACACACTCAAAAAACTGCATCTACAATAACCATGTCCATATTTTTATATATTCTCCAAGTATTCTGCTTAAAATTGGAACTTTGGAAAGTGGGTTCACTTATAATTGTAAGGTTATGAGTTCGAAATATAAATGTGACAATTTTATTCCTAAATTGCGATATTTTTTGCCGGATTATGAATGCGACAATTATATTCCTAAATTGCAAAATTTTTGCCAGAAGTCGAGCTGAAATTTGCTATGAAAAAGAGTATAGATTCTTGGATATGCTTGATCTAATACAACTGTGATGTGTACCAGTTTTAATAAGGGTAAAGATAAGGCAAGTAAGTGTGGAGTTTTTACACAGAACTATGACCACCAAATCCATCAGAAGCAGTGATAACCACCCATCCTTATTTCACACTGTAAACTTAAGAGGCATCCTGGACACCAGCATCCCCAATAAATAGCAACTTCCCCTCTTGACTTTCTCACCAAAACCATGCCTTTCCCGTGCATATCTCTCCCACTCTTAGCCTCTCTTTTTTCTGTCTCTCAACAATAAAGTTAATCTTGTTGTCTATTGTTCTTTCTGTTCTTTGTACAAATTCTCATCATCCGAAGAAAAAGAACACTAGCAAGTCATTAACATGGCTGCCTGTGGAAGATTGCAACACATCTTTGAGAAGCCATTACCTGAAAGTCCTCCTACATTTATTGAATCCCTTTCTCCATGGAAGCAGATAAAATCTGTTAAGACCATTGAAGATTCTTCTTATACAGAGATTTTTGGGGAACTGCATTTCAAAGACCACCATGTTGAATCGGCCGCATCATCATCTCTTCTGCCCCAGTCATATCCCACCTCGCCCATGTCTTCGTTGTCATTTTCTCAGGATGAGAACCAAAGTAAAAATGAACCAGGTGGAAATCCCACAACTAAGCTATTGTCCAAGAAGGCAATACAGGCATAGTGATAGCTTTTCTTCAATGAATTCTGAAAGTTTATCAATGTGTACAGAAGGTCTTGGATTTGAAAGCTCTGATGATGTTGAGGACTTCAAAAATGAAGCATGTTATAATTTTCCAAACCATGAAGAGAAAGCACAAAGTTTCTCAAGACATGCACAATCTGAGATTTCTTGCAAAGAATCCAAGAAATCAAGAACTGATAAAGGATCATTTCCTCCACCTATATCTTGTATAGGCAGGACAGGAAAGCCATGGGTGTGCTTCAAGTCATATAGAGAAGATGGCAGATTCATCCTTCAAGAAATAAGAATTCCAACCCAGGAATTTTTGCATGCATGTAGAGAAGATGGACGTTTGAGGTTGCAATTTATTCATTCGGACGATGAAATTCCGGAGGAAGACGAGGAGGAAGAAGAAGATGATGATGCTGAGGAGGCAGAGGAAGCAAACGAAGAAACAAAAGGTGCTGCAGATAACGTAGACCAAGATCGTATTAGGACTGAAGAAAACAGATGCAATGATGCTGAAAAAATATGTCCAGATTACCACCATTAATGCCCTGGAAAGTAGCTCAAAATAGTCAGAGAAGCTCAATATCTTGCTTAAATATTGTGCATGCCAAGACGCAAATGATTTCTCGTGTTTAGATTCAATAGATAGAAGATGACATAGGTGTAGGCAAATGGATTTTACAAATATAGATCCTTTAATGATGTTTCTCTTTGCCACTTCCTTCATAAGCTGGATCATCGCTGCACATGTATAGCTATGTCTTGTCCATTTTCTTCTTGTATTGTTATAACCACACCTAGGACTTCCAAATTTGATTTTTCTTTCTATTAGTTTTGGGGATACTCTTTCTCGGAATTCTTGAAACCCATTGGAAATAGGAGTGAGAGTAGTCTAAAGCTTGGTTTTGTAAATTGCAAGTGGACTCAAATTTTAGCCCAGTAACTAATTTTGAGCGTTTCAGAGCAGTCAATCCATGAGAAACCACAATTTCCACCTGGGTCTAAATTCAATTACTGGCCACACGGTACGATTTTACAAGTTTCTTGGCAACAGATGCATTATGTCTTGAGAACAGGGGAGTTGAAATGTCATGTTTCAGAAGCAGACATCCACTGATTCAAAACTTAAAAAGATCTTTATTGTGAAAAAAACTTGAAAAGGAGATTGCAATATGATATTTATTTTTCTGGAATATTCACCTCTGTACCGTCTTTCTTTTTCTTATGAATGGGAGAGAAGATTGCAAAATGATAAAGAGATTTCCAGATCAAGATAAACTTCTAAAGTCAGATGAATAACAGTGGAAAGGTGTAATGGGAAATGATGAGGTTTCTCATCAGAGAAATTCGTAAGTTATTATTGCATTGACCTCCCAAAGAAGAGCTAATAAATAGATGAGTCTAAGCATACTTTCTCTATGGGTTTAATTTCTGGTAAAAACAAAATTTGTTTTTTTATGAAATTGGATTTCAGTAGAATTTAGTAAATCATTTATTAATTCCGATCAGCAGACATATTCTGCTATTTACATAATAACAATAATGAGAGACATGTGATTGTTATCTCCAATTATAAACAAGTTAAAAAACTGTTATAAAAATAAATAAATATATTTTTGCAAATGATATTCTTTCCAGAAGTCTTGATAATGAGCACCCACAATGCAAGAAAAAGGGGAAAGCATCAAGAACCCATAATATTGTTGTTCAAACGGCCCGGAAAGGCTTGATATTTTGGTCAAGAATAGAGTCTAGGAGTCATTCCGAGCATATTTATAGGCTTAAAAAATGGCGTTTGAAATGAAATACTGATGGGTACTTCTACGGAGACCCCCTTATATAGTGATACAAATATTAATTATTGGCAAGAAAATGTTTATTTATGCTACACATGGCAAGAGATGTACCAAGACTTCTGGAAAATAAAAGCCAACTTTTGCATTTCTATGTAACGAGGAAGATTACAAAAGAATCAGCCTTTTTTTGACTAAATCAGAGGTTGAATGCTTACCAGTGTCTCTGGTAAATCTCAAACCTATTCAATACTAATTTGTCCAGCCCACTTGCAGAGAAGCTGAGGAGAAGAGGGGGTAGGGAGGAGGGGGAATCAATACTAGGAATGTTCACTAATAGAGAAACATCGAATTCATAAATTGTATTTTTCAATTTGAATTGATATTTCAATACATTGGTACCATTCCATTCAATTTTGAAAATGAAAAATTAATTATTTTTTAAAATGGTATTTTTCTTATATTGTTTGTGCTCCAATTTTTTTTTTTTTTTTGCATGCATAATATTTTGTATAAGCTATTGCATAGTTTTTCTTTCTTTTTTTTTGGATTAATTGGTAGGTATCCAAATTATAAAAAATTGAAAATAAATTTTCAAAATTTTTTTTAAAAAAAGCTAGAAATAATAAGTTGGTGTAATTTCAGTTATGTCCCGAACCGAAAATTTTCAGTATTAAGTTTTTTTCAAAATTTCGATACTATTTGATATTTATCAATCCAAAACCAAAATAAGGACTATATCGAATGAACACCCTAAGTCAATAAGCTACCAAGTGCCAAGTGTCGACACACTTTTTCTTCAAAATCTAGACACATGAATGCAAGTATTTGTAATCCCATGAGCTAAGCAGACTTTGCTGTGATGGTAAAGAAGACAAAGTAAAAGCCCTAATATCAAGAAGTCTCAAGTGCAAGTTCACGTGGACGTATTAATCAAACCAAATATCAGCAACTATGTCACCGTATATGAGTGTTTCGCCCGTGTAGAAAGGAAGGAACAATATATAAATTTTGGCAAAAGAATTATGGGTAGGCAGCGATAAAGTTCTATGATAACACCATATCAAGAGATGGAAAAACCAACCTGGATATTCTATCCAAGATTTCGCAATTGATATGTCACAGGGGGTCCGAGACAAATCCAAAATTGTGACCAAATTCAAGATATTATGGACCACCTGATGAAACTATATCACCTTGAAGATAATAGGAATGGATCATCTGTTCTGATGGTCCAAAGATTGTGCATCTACTTGGTACATAGAATCTTCCAGTACGACATCCCCAAGTGGCAAGTATTATAGCACCATAAATGATACACGTAGCAAGTCACACAGTCACTGCTCAATGTCTGAGGCTCAGACTTAAGATGCTTATTTCCCTTGGAAGATATTTTTTCACTACACTACTTTGCAGGACATGTCAAGATGATGAAAAGTTTTGGTATAAGACAAACAAATTATCTGAGCAGAATTATCCCTTAGGTTTCAGCATGCCCCTAGTTAAGGGTGTGAAACCTCTTATTACATCTGATGGCTTCTAGCATTTAAATTTGAAGGTTAAGATGCCATGCATTATGAAGAAGGATTACTTCCATCTAATGATAATAGCACCTTGTATAAGTCTGGACGCCGATCACGGAAAATTCCCCAACTATGTCTCTTGGATTTGATTTTGTTCAGATCAAATTCTGCTACAAGAATAGCTTCCTCTTTATCATCTGCAGCTGCAACAATTTCTCCTGTGGGACCTGAATGCCAAAGTAGCAGTGTTCAAACTTGAACATTAGACAGTAGCAAACATGTCTAAGTGCACTGCTCCAGCCGATTCATTATAGCGTACCTGCTATGAAGGAATTCCCATAGAACGTGATCTGACTTTTGCCATGTTCTGTCTGAACTATTTCTTTACCAATGCGATTTGAAGCAATTAAAGGAACCTGTATAGACCAGGAGATGTCAGAGAGTCATGTTTCAGCAGAATAGTCACATCTGCAGAGAGTATCAATTACTTACTGAGCTGTTACTTTAAAACAGATGCATTCTAGAAGGTGGCCTGAAATGTTAGATATTCCTAGGAATAATATCATGATAAGCGACCAATTAAATATTCCTTCCAATGAGCAGGAACCCTTGGCCTATTACCCTAAATATGGCTTCAAAGAACAAGATTCATACACTACATATCAAAATGTCACGTTAGTCTGTGGACGTATACCAATAAATAAAAATTCGATTGGAAAACATCTTGAATGAACATAAGTCTGTATTCATCCGGCTAATTATGTTTAAATGATATCTTGTGTATCAGAATTAACCACACAAGAGAAAGTAGGGCACATGGTGGAGTTATGAACGTACAGTAACAATCAGCCAGGTATTTATGAAACAAATAGGACGGCCAATGTCCTTTAGTTGGAGAATTGGGAATCATTATGGGAATGGCTTAAGGTTCTCATTAGTTAGAATATTGATATTAGCAGTCATACCTTAACTTCTAGTCAGCAAAAGATTGTAGATGAACTATGTTGATACTGTGTTTAGCTTTGAGGTATGAGGCCTAGTAGTAACTAAATCTTTCAGAATAGGAGATGCACGAGCTACAAAATCTGGTTAGTTTTATCTACCAATTGGCAATGCACAATGCAGAAGAAAAATGGTAATTATTGCTAGGAAGAAGGAAAGAGCCAAATCATAAACACAAGACATGCCAAACTGAAGGAATCCCTGCCATATATCTCTGGAATGGAATTAAGCAATACAAATTGCAAATAAAAAAGGGCTGGATTCAATTTCAACCTTTTCAACTTCAGGAACGCACTTCAATAAAATTCATATGGACAAAAAAACAGGGAGAGAATTCCTTGTGAATGAAGTCATGGAAGTTTTTCTATGAAAGCTTTCTAAGATGCCATTAGAAAGGAGACATAAGGTTATGGTACCTAAAAAGGTTTCACTCTTCGTTGAAGAAGCTGTGTATGAAAGCGTACTTGAAGAAGGTAGTATGAGAAATACTTGTGTATAAAGAGGATAAGGACATCAGTAAATCATGACAGTTAGATAAAGAACTGTAGTGACTCAGCATATGCCAAAGACTGAAAGATTTCCTCCTTAGTATGAGCATAAGAAGATTAGTGATTCATGATACAGCACACCAAGTTAAAATACTTTATCCAAGTTACTAAGCTTGTGAACAATTTCAACCACGTCAGAATAACTTTTTGTATTGACTTACCAAATTTGCTCCAGCATGCCCTTGCATCACTCGTTTCCAGTGATCAAGTGAATCAAGGCCTTCATCTTGGGGTTCAGAACCAATAGCAGTGGGGTAAAATAACATTTCTGCTCCTTGAAGAACCATAGCTCGGGCTGCTTCAGGAAACCATTGATCCCAGCAAATTGCTGATAGCATGAGACAAAGGTCATATTCCATAATTATCTCACGGTAACTGACAAAATTAGTAACACTATGAAATCAGTGGAAAATTATCTGTTCAATCTGTCACTATCAATGGTTGTTAAGCTCTTGAAAGGAGGATTTCTAGATTGTGCTTTAAATTATCTGCTCAATGACTCAATCCCATCACTGTGAATGGTTATTAAGCTCTTGAAAAGAGATATCTAGATTGTGCTTTATGCCATTTCACCATGAAAAATTGCTTATAATTAGAATGGGAAAACATGCAATGAAAAAAGACTTACCAACACCAATTTTTGCAAATTTAGTTTGGAAGACCTGTATAATCAAGATTATAAGAATAAATCAAAACCAAAGCAAGTGTGACTCTATTGACTTAATCATCATGATGTTTACCACTTATATTAGATTTCTCACCTTGAAGCCAGTGTCTCCAGGATTAAAGTAAAATTTCTCCTGGTAACCTGAACAGTAATCTAGTTTCAATCAAACTGATACAGTATATATTGGATTTAAGGTCGATATCCACAGCATACCTGGCCCATCTGGAATATGAGATTTCCTATAAAGTCCAAGATCTGCACCATCAGCATCAATTACAGCTACTGAATTGTAATGGGCATTGTTTGCTTCCTCAAAGAAGCTAACTGGTAATACCACCCCCAACTCTTTTGCAAGTTTTTGCATCCTAAAATGCAGATAAAGAGTAAGAGATCGTAGAAAGTAAAAGACATTATTTTAATCAAAAAGTGCTTAGTCCTCACATTAAAATGAGAAGTTTGGAACGAAAAGAAATCTGATTTTTCACCTCTGGATTGTGGGATGCCCCTTGTACGGCTTGGCTCTACAAAAGAAATCCTCCCTTTGTGCTTGACAAAAGTAATAGCCCTCAAATAATTCCTGAAATTCCCACAAGAATCAAACCACCATAAATTGAGGCCTCTTTTAATTAGTGAGGGACATAAGTAATACTAATCCTGAAAAACAAAACTACATTGTTTGGGTAGACCAATGAACATAGAAAGAGAAACAGTTCAACTAAATATATAAGACAAATGATCGAGTAAAAATTCTGAAGAATATTACTCCCTCTATCCCAAAATATAAGTCTAAGTCGCTAAATGAATTTCTTCTTGTCTCAAAATATAAATCGTTTTACGAAATTTTATGGATATTTTATCATTAACTTCCAATATTACCCTTATTTATTTCCATCTCTCCTTTTACCTCTTTCTTATTTTCAAGACAAAGTCTTCTCAACACAAACTTTCTTTTCTCTTTCTTATTTTCAAGACACAAGACACAATAAATAAGGACAAGTTAGGAAGAAAAATATTTTCTTAGATCGTGTATATTTTGGGACGGATGGAGTATCAAACCATGTTCATAGAATCATATTACATGCACTTACAATGCAATAATAGCTTTTTAAAAATATGTCAAAATGCCAATGCATGTCAAGTTCATCCCTTTAGGTTCCTCATAGCGTAAATACTATTTTACATGAATCTATAGAGTATATTCCATGTAACTGTTCACATTTTCTTGTGATCATAGATATGGTAGACCAATTTTTGTCCTTGCACTTTCTCACCTTTCTAATTTATGTTCTGTAATTCTCTTGCAAAAAACGTTTTTGCGCAGAAAACGTAACAGTACATGTCTTTCAAGAATTATGCTTTGTACAAAATAAGAAGACATTAATCTTTGAAGATTTTGAAGGTTCCATCAATAGCCTTGATTCAATCATCTGTCTAAAGCTTTTGAAGATTCTTTTGGTTCTTCAGGCAATTTAGCCTAGAAAAGTACCTTCCCTTCTCCCAATCCCTCCCCACTCCAAAAAGAAAACAAAAAAGAAAGAAAAAAGCCCTTCTCTAGCTTTCTGGGATTATTCTAAAGGAAAAAGTCCTACATATCTTTCTGCACCTTAAAGTAAGAATTAACCAACCAAGCCCATCTCACCATGCATAAAATATGCAGGCACAGAACCAATTCTGATTCATTTCCTAATATCTGCTAATAACTGAAATCCAGCACAAACCCAAATCTAGAAGGCTCAATACCAAGTTTACTTAATCTGTGTCTTTCAATAAACTTCATGAAAAAAATGGAAGAAAGAGGTTGAGACAATTAAAACTGCTGAATTAAACCATACCTCAACATTTTGATTTCGGATCCTTAATGACATTAAATACTAAACTCCGAGTCCTCATGGTTTTTGGTACATATGATCAAAGTGTTCAATCTAAGTTCCTACAAAAAGCATCTACTAAGAATGACATTGTTCAAAAGGGGAAAAAGTTCAGAGATATCCATACCATTGACATCATTCAGGAAGAATGTTTTTTATTTAGATACTAATAAAAGCACCAAGAGAAGAGAAACCGATATTGAATAGCTCTACAAAAATAAACAACCTGAAGCAGCATTTAAATAAGGACCGACTAAGACCACTGTTTGTGGGTTGAATCTGCATATTGCAAACTTTCAGGAAGACATACCTGTATAAGGATGATATTTGCACCCTTCTGATGAGCAGCTCTAACCAGCCTGCAATCATGAGGTCTCATAGATTCATATAGTCCAGAACATTATGGTTGGAAGAATGTCATATATCTAACGTGCTACATAACTTTAAAATCAAGTAGTCTGCCACAGTTTGTTTTAAGAACTTGCAGGATTCAGTTAAAGAGCAAGTTCAGGATGAATTAAATGATTAAAGAACAACATCAATCCAAAAGTAGAAAACTCTTAGTTTTTTTTGGATCAGATGATTTGGGTCTGAAAGAGAAAAACCCAGAATTGGTGGGGAATTTGAAACATAAATAACAAAATTTAGCTGAGAATATTAATGGAACTCATTCTTTATCAATTTAAATCCCTTAATCAAAATTTACTTGTTATTTTTGTTTCATAAATTAAAAATAAGACAATGCAGGTGCTATATACACTCTACACCTAAATTACATTAATGCAAGACATGTTACATTTCATCATTTCATTTTGAAAAGCCAAAGCACCAAGCTAAATCATGATCCTTGTGAGTGAGGGAAAGGAAATAATATAGTGAGAAGGATTGCAACATTAAAAAATAAAAAACAACTATAAACACTTTAAATGAAAAACACACTCGTGTTTTAAATCATATAAAAAAAGTGACTAAGATGATCCTCATTATGATCTAAATTAAACAAACAATAGTACTACAATTGAAAGGTTTTCAACCTCAGTTCTTCACCACCAGAGACTGCTATAATTCAATTACATGTAGCCATTTCCAGCATATTCTGGATTCAAAATTGAGCTCCCTTATTCAAAAGCTCACAGTAATATGAAAAGATAAAATGCACAATGACAGGGAAACACAAAACTTCACAGATTAAATTGAAGAAAACAAAAGGCCAAATGGGAAAAAAGAACCAAAAATGTAAAAATTAACTATTGGAAAGCACAATTCAACTCATTGCGAAAAAAGCAACTTGTTCCAAACCAAAGAAATCCCGACAACATAGATTTTTTTTCTCTTCACAAAAGGGTTCCCTAAGGATTCATCCAAATGAATATCTAGCAATACAGTATAGAGATCAGAAGTACAAAGTAGTAGAAACTGAAGCTAAAGACTTAGACAACCAAGCAAACCAACTTAGACCATATTCAACTAAAGCAAAAAATTCAAAACTTGACCCAAATTTCGTAATAAATAAAAGAAATGAAACCCAATAAACACTTGTTTCATTTTCCCATGGATTGCAATTTACATATGATTTTTAAACATCAAACTATACCAGGAAAAAAAAAAAAAGCGTCTAGTTACACTGTTAAAGCATGTACCTCTCCGCAGTTTCAAGATTGGTGGAAACATCATCAGTACAGGCGAATTGTAGAGCCGAGACAGTAACCACTCTCTTACCCTCCTCCATTGCTTCTCTAAAAGTATTTTACTTAATCTCACAAGCAGGGAATTCAAGTCAAGAGAAAAAAGCGAATATTGGAAAAACTCCACAAAGATCTGTTCTTGCCTTGGGACAACCAAGGAGAATACTAAAGCTGGCTGCGGCTGCTGCTGCAGCATGTTTGGGAATTTCCCCTTTATTTGGGGCGGTTTTAACTTAAAATTATCATTAATTTTTTTTAATAAAAATACAAATTAAATATTCACTTTTAATTTAGTAAAAAATTAAAATAAATTTTGAATGTAAAAACTAAAAATGTTACCAGGTATATTTTAATATTTGTATATTAATATGATTAAGATATGAATATTATTAATAAAATTTTAAATAAAAAATTATTACTAAAAAATAGCTATTTTCTTTTGAATATTCTAAAATTGATATATAAACATTAAAATCGGACATATGAGTATTTTACATCAATACTAATTTTAAAATATTCAATTCAAAATAGCTTTTAAATGGAAACATTGCATCATATTTTTCTTTCAGTTGACTATATAGTTAAGGGAAAATAATAATAAATATTCTCAAACTATTTATAATTTTACATCAATTATATTCTTTATACATCTAAGTGAGAGATAAATATAAAAATTAATTATATAAAAAGAAAAAATATATATAATTAAGGAATTATAAATAGTTAAAAGACATTTTTCGCAATTTTGCCATTGTAGTAAATGCTTTACATATGCGGTTGCACTTATTTTTCATTTTTATCAATACTAAAAGGCAATAAAAGTTGATATTGATTTCTTTTAATACTAAAAATTGGTATCATTATTTTGGCAAAAGAGAAAATTTTGTTATATTTCTAATTTTCTTTGAAATTCAATGATAAAGCAGCATACAAATATCACAATATAAAAGTAAATGAATATAATAGAAGATATATATATATATGTGTGTGTGTGTGTGTGTGTATTTTCCTTAAATCTGAAAGGCTCATCTGATACTTTTAATTTTTTTTTTCAAATTGATGTGAAAGAAACACATTTGCCTCTCTCTCTCTCTTTTTTTTTATTTATAAGGTACAACTTCCACATACATAGAGTACAATTTTTTTTACAACAATGGTCAAATAATTTGGACTTAAAAAATTTATAAATTAAACACCAAAGAGCATCATTTCTGAAGTGCTATCTTGGTCAATAACGTCAAGGAATACAGGGTCCACAGTCACGTGACTATCCACGTGCACTCTAAACTTGTGGTCCCACCACAGCACCTTGGCTTCTCCTTCGATGTCCACCGCCGCATCCAGAACCATCTCTCGCCGGGCAACGTCGGAGAGAAACTGCTTGGCGTGGTGGGCAAGCTCCAGCCCACTCAAACGAGCAGGGAGGTTGAGGAGTTGACAGGACCTGGGCGGCTGGGAGCCGGCGTCGATGCGAGCAGAACCCAAGAGTGAGCCGGCGTAACAGATAGACATGTTGGCGGATGAGTACTGGACGGCGGCGATGTTGGGATTGGTAACGTGCACGTTGAGAATTAGTTCGGCGTCGAGGACTGGGAAGTTGAGCTTGAAGGAAGTGAGGTCTATGGAGATGAGGTGGAAAGTCGGGTCACGGGGCTTTGCTGAGAATATAGCAGACACCGCTGTGGCGGTGGCTGCTCCGACAAAGGCGGAGCTCCAGCTCCAATTGACCTTTTTGCCCATAGGATATTGTAATTTGTATCGGAGAGAGCCAGGCTTCGCCGATATTATGTCTCAGTGGAGGAAGGGACTGAAGAAGAAGAAGAAACCGTCGAGGAATTTTTTTTAATTAAAAATACAGAAGTGGTCACTACCCGTACTAAAATTTGAACTCAACCCGATTTCAAAAAAAAAAAAAAGCTTTCCCAAGAAAAGAGAGAAAACAACTTGAAGGAATTTATAAACATAAGTTTGAGCTTCAAGCCTTGAATGAATTCAAATTTAACTCAAATTTAAAAGTTAAAAACATTAATATTCATAAAATGAAATTACTTTTTCATCTAAAACTAAATATTTATTTTTGTTTTAGTACAAAAAATTAGAAATTAAGAGAGACTTTAGCCATTAACAAATTATAATATTATCGATAGCTAATGTAAGAAAAATTGATAGCGGAATGTGAGTATTTTGAATTTTTTTAAAAAATAAACTTCAATTAAACAATTTAAAATAAAAATATGTTCATGTTGATTTTGTGAATTTGACAATACTTATAATGAGGTAGAATTTGTGAATTCTAAACCTTGTTATTTGATGATTCTGAGTTATTATAGGAAAGGTAATTTTAGATGAGGTACACAAATTATGATGGTATTTGTTGTTTGGCAAAAAAAATTGTTTAAGAGGAGGATAGGAGTGGGGAGAGAAAAGACAATATGATGTCCATTGAACCAGTCACAAATATGAAAATTACATACGGTGATTCAACAATTATATAGAGTAAAAAATTAATACTATCAACCATTTAGTTGTCATATATAGTGAAAATTATATATAGTGGCTTTAAGACCATCAAATATAGCCATTGTTAAAATTTTTATATATACAATATTATTTTGAAAATTTTAACGATAGAACTAAAAAATGATCATTAGCAATTATAAAAACTTCTATGGCGATCAAAGTACTCATAAAAATATAAATCACAAGTCATATATCTCGAAAGTTAGTGGTGTGAGTGACATTTATAACATATATGACAAATTGAAATGTTATATATGATGGTGATTGGCCACCATAAATTCATGTTTGTTCTAATAGTGTTATATACGGGCTCATTACCCCCTGTTGATAGTAAATATTTGATCGGCTGGATTCAAAAGGATGTCATTCAATAATACATGAACAACATGCAACAATAGATGCTTTGTGAATAATTATATAAGCCCTTAGTGGTTTGATGAAATTGTGATGACAAAATTACTTTCATAATAATAACTACATGCAACTCAAATATGGCATTAATGTCATAATCGATGAATAATCTTCAATAATAAATACTCATTTTGTCTCATTTTAATTATTCACGTTTCTTTTTTAAATTTCTCATTATAATTGTTCAGTTTCTAATTTTAGTATATACTTTTACAATTATGCTCTTGTTATTAATTAAGAACTTGAATGAATTGTCAATTGTCAATTATTTATTGAATAATGTATTTTTTGAGGAGAATTAATATCTATACAATGGTTATTAAATGGGGATAATTTATAAAATTTAGTTGTATAATTATAATTTTCAATATTTATTTTAATCTTTATATAAATCTAAAGTAGACAATTTGAACGAAGTAAGTAATATTTTACCTTGTTTCATATTTCATTTCTTAACACGATGCATATATTTATATCCACCATTAATTTCTTATTGTTTTGGAGTTTTCATTCTTCCACATCACATTAGAACAAACCATATGCAAGGAATATTGCCGTCCAATTGCCAGCATTTTTCTCTTTGTTCTGCTTCCATTTCAGAAGAAACTGCAAATGAGTGTGCCCTATAGGCTCAGACCACTTGGGACCGAAACAAATAACGCAAATCATCAATGTTAAATTTAGGCCAATGTGTCCTTGTCAAATATTTAGGTCAAGGACTAAGTTAATGTATAAGAGAAGCCGGTGTACTAAGGTACATTAAGTATTTCTATAAAATAAAATGTTGTTTTTCAAAAAAAAAAAAAAAGAAGGTATTTCTGTGCAAGACACTTGTGTCCTAGGAAATGTTTAACCAAATTTCATGATAAAAAATGTCACCTATATTCACCAACCTAGCTAATGTATTTAAACGAAGGACAACCATATTTTTTAACATGACAACTCTACATCTAATTTTCTATATAACTATCGAGGTATATTCTTTGATTTTTCCCCTTGTTTTTTAAGTAAAGTAGTCTTTTCTCCTTGTCTTATTCATTCAACACTTTCTCTTGCATATGATAACACTTGTTGTCACTCAACTGTATAAATAGAAGGTAGCTTCTTCATCTCAAGAAACAAATAAAACACTGATTTGAAACACACATAAATATATATATATATATATATATATATATAATATATACTAAGAAAATGTCGAAGTTGGCTGCAGTACTTACCTTAGCCACTGCTTTCTTCTTCTTCACCTTGGCAGGCCAATGTAATGCAGCTCTAACAGAAGGATTCTACCGAGGGAAATGTGGATCCGAAGATGTCGAAGCTGTTGTAGGCCGAGTTGTTGAATCATTCTTCAAGAAGGATGATACAATTACAGCAGGTCTTCTCCGCATGCAATTCCATGACTGCTTTGTCACAGTAAGAATCTCTACATTTCTCCTTAGCATTTTCATTTTTAGTAAGACTCTGCACGATTCTGCCATTTGGCACTATAAAAATACTAATAATATATATACTATTATATATTTTTTAAAATACAACTGTGTATATATACATAGTATATAGTATTTAGAAATTATTTAAATTTGTATGACTATGTAGTTTGACGTACACATATTTATAATATAATAGTATTGTAACATTGTACTATATTAAGTACCAATAGATATCATTATATTATAACAAGTTTATTAGTTAAAGATTTAAATTCAATTCTTTTTATCAATTTAAACTTTTAAAATGGTTAAAAATTTAATATGATGTTCAAATTCTTCTACGTTATGGAGGTTGAAATTTAGCAATTAGTGCCTACATTATGACTAATGTGTATGTATATATTCTTATTTATTTATGAACAGGGCTGTGATGCATCAATTTTATTGGATGGGAGCAACAGCGAGAAAAATTCAGGGCCTAATTTCAGTGTTCGTGGCTATGATCTTATTGATGCAGTAAAGAAAGCCCTGGAAGCAAAATGCCCCGGAGTTGTCTCGTGTGCAGATATCATAATCATGGCCACTAGAGATGCTGTTTCACTAGTAATTATTATATATGAACTCTAATTCCTGACTTTTCTTCTACTTAATATCCAAAATCACCATTCAATTCAGAAGAACGTAATAACGTTACGTTGACTCTATGCTCATAAAAAAATAAAAAACCCAGAAAATAGGAACAATATTCATATAGTAAGTAGTTCATTGATTAATTTGGTGTATTGGAATATTTCACAGAGTGGAGGAGGCCAATATGCTGTCCCAACCGGAAGAAGAGATGCGACCGTCTCTAATTCTGATGATGTTGATCTACCAGGTCCGGGAGTTCTGGTCTCAAGAGCGGCAAATATTTTCGCTGCCAAAGGATTTAACATAAGAGAGATGGCTTATCTTCTTGGTAAATTTATTCAAGTTTGCTCGTTAAATAGTTAAATTCAATTATTCTCTTACATCATACAAAAATTGAACACAGTATTTGTGTGGAATGTGTTCAAACTTTGCTTTTGTCCATTTAGTATTTATTATTCACATGTTAAATATTTAAATTCAATCCATCTTAAATTTAATTGTGCCCTTTTTAAATTTCTACATTTACTAATACATATCTTTTGCTTTCAAACTCTAAGGTGCTCACACTGTTGGATTCACTCATTGTTCATTTATCCAAAGCCGCCTGTACAATTTTGGTGGTAGCGGTCAACCTGATCCCACCATGGATAAGAAATTAGTCCAGGAGCTGAGAAGCCGATGTCCGAAAAATTTTAGTGATAATAACAGTGTTGATCTTGATCAAAATCCTAGTAGTGCACAAATTGTGGATGCTTCATTTTATAAGCAAATATTGTCAGGCAGAGGAGTTCTTCAGATTGATCAGCAGCTGGCATTGGATAATTTAACAAAGGGGACAGTGGAAGAAATAGCCAGCAGGACTGATTTCTCAGCTAAATTTGGTGAAGTTATGGTTAAGTTAGGTGCTGTTAATGTTCTTACAGGGAATCAGGGAGAGATTAGGACAACATGTAGAAAGGTGAACCGAGCTAGCTAGGAAGTTACAAGATTTCCAAGATCTCAAGGGGGGCAGTTTTATGAGAAGATTTACCATCTTTTCTCTGATTTATTATGGCATTCTACTTGTGTACTTCATTCTAATTTCCTATCCTCAAAATTTTGGAATTATGTTAAATCTTAAATTGTTAGGAATCTCCTTCTTGGTCATTTTTACATTCAGAATCCTTCAAATTGTTGTTTATGATTAAGAGATGTGAAGTTCCTTCAGAATCGAGGATCAAGTCCTTGCCTCAACAGGGGATAAATCACCTCCATTTTTGGCCCATTCATAAAGAGTATTTCTCAAAAAATTACTAATTTTAAGTATAATTCAAAATCACATTAATAGATAAAATTTCGGGTAATTCTTAATATGAATTTGAATGGGGTATTAAATTAAATTTATTATTCTATATATATATATATATATATAATGTTTATGGTGTTTTTAATTTAATTCTTTTGTGAGAACTATTAAATTTAATAATTTTATATAAAAATCATTAAATCAATTTCATTTATAAAAAAAACATAATTTTGATAGAAAAATAATTAGATTTAATAAATTTTTTGATTTAATTTAATAAAATTACACATATGTTGAATAGAAAATTTTAATTAAATACTACATTCAAAGTCATAATAAAATTATCCAAAATTTCCTTCATCACATATTTTGAGAATATTAGAAATTAATTTTATTTTGTAATTTTCATATATTCCATTTGATTTAATAAATTAAACATATGTGTAATTTTATTAAATTAAAGAATAAAAAATCTATTAAATCCAATTACCTTTCTAATATTTCCTAAAAATCATAATTAGGATATAATTCAAACTTTCTATGTTAATGGATTAAATTTTTTATAATTCCTATTTTCATTTTTCATTTTTCATTTTTCTATTTTCAGAATTTTCAGTTTTCTATTTATATAATTTGTTACGATAATGCTTATCTCTCTGTTATAGTTATATATATATATATATATATATATATATATATATATATATAATGAAAATACCATCTTTGAAACTATTGGATCCAACCTTTGCAAAGGAAGATAACCATTTTCATTTTTCCTTTTTCTTTTTCTAATTTCCTTTTTTTATATATATAATTTGTTGAAATAATGCTTATCCTTTCTTTTTTTTTAAATCAAAAGAATATTAGGAATAATTTGAATTTAATTTGTATATGCAACGTTATCACGTTAGGCACATTTATAAAGAGTATTTCTCAAACATTACCAATTTAAGTATAATTCAAAATTACATTAATGGATTAAATTTTGAGTAATTCTTATTATGAATTTGAATGGATCATTTAATTAAAATTCATTATTTCAAAAAAATATATAATGTTCATGGAGTATTTAATTAAACTTCTTCTTTTTTAGATTTATTAAATGGAACTAATATTAATGGTGGACAGCTGGACTTAACTTTTTATACAGTCAAAAGTGAAATTTAAAAGGAAAAAATTGAAAAACACAATAAAAAATCTTAAGGTGGGCACTTGTGACAAAATTTGTATTGTATCGTACACTCATAATTTATTAATTGATAAATCTATTAAAAAAACATCATATCATTAGTCAACATTGAATAATGATGTTAAGTTAATGACATGAATTGATGACATTACCCTTATGAACAGAAAAATTTAATGATAACTCTCAACTGTGTAACTTTTGATACCTATTTTTTACATTCATATTCGACATGGGAGATGTTAGGATTGTGGAAGAGCTTTATAAAGAGTAATGAACTATAAATTATATAATATCTGAATAATCATCAAATCCGCTGTAGCGCAACAAGCTTTTATTTACTTTTTGTAATCCTTTTCACTCCTTTGCAAAGGATCATAAACATTTTCATTTTTCCTTTTTCTATTTATATAATTTGTTACCATGATGCTTATCTCTCTCTCTTTATTTATATATATTTAATGTAAATACCGTCTTTGAAACTTTTGGGTCGAACCTTTGCAAAGGAAGATAACATTTTCATTTTTCCTTTTCCTTTTGCAAATTTTCTGTTTTTTATTTATATAATTTATTGAACTAATGTTTATCCTTTCTATTTAAAAATAATAATTGAAAAGGATATTAGGAATAAAGATAATTTAAATTGTATATGTAAATGCATTATTGTGCATAAATACCATCAAATCCTTTGCAAAGGATCAGAAACATTTTGCCTTTTTCCTTTTTTCTTTTTTCCTAATTTTCTGTTTTCTGTTATATAATTTGTTAGAATAATGCTTTTTTTTTAATGTAAATACCATCCCTGAAACTTTTAATTCATTCCTTAAGTTTTGGATCGAACCTTTGCTAAGGAACATAAACATTCAAAAAAATTTCCTTTTTTTGTTCTGTTTTCTATTTTTATAATTTATTAAAATAATGCTTTTTTTATATAATGTAATAACAATCCTGAAACTTTTCATGGGAAGGGGGGGGGGGGCAGCTGCCACAAGATGGGCAGGCCCCATTTTAAAGCTTTAGTAAATAGGAAAAAGAAAAGGTGAATAAGATATTTTCTAAAGCATAAAGAGAAGTTAAATATTACTACTATATGCAATGCCTTAGTTTCAGAGATGGCCTTGTGACTCCAGTTTCGAATGCAGCGGAATTATTTATTTTTATATAATTTGTTAAAATAATGCTTATGGTTTTTTTTAGCGAATTGAAAAAAAAAATGTATTATGCTTTCATCAACTAGCTCTTTTAGTTACCGAATTTCAAAAATATCAAAAGATATCATCTTATTTTAAAAAATGTATAAAAAAGTCATTTCATCTTGTGTTTATTAAGTCAAACAGGAAGCTATTTTTCAAAACATATAAAAACATTTTTAATGCATTAATGTCAATTTAAAAGAAAATATAACACGTGTCAATTTATAATTGAATTTTTAATCCACATAAATTATCTTAAATGCATAATATAAATAATTAATTACATTGTTCACGTATTATTTTTTAATTGATAATTTATAAAAAAAAATTATTATTTATTTATATATACTAAGTTAACGTGTTAACGAGGATGTCAAAATATGATATTATCAATAGCACGTCAATATAACATTACCTTATAACACTTAATTTTAATAACAATCTCTTAACTATGATAAAGTAACATAATTCTTTTTTTCTATTGTGACATTGTTCGTCCAATATGCTCTAAGGATCTTCTATGAGATATGATCTTAACATTAAAATATAGAAGCTTTTCATCTACTATTCTCTTCGAAAGTGTAATTCCATAATATGGATAATTTTTCAAAGTCCCAATTGGTTCCCATATGGGTTTTGGACGAAACAGAAAAAAGAGGTTATTTTTATGGATTGCTAAGAGGGCCTTGGAGGAAGAAAACTAAGTGTCTTGAAACCGTTAAAAAAAATCACATATTTAAACCTCTAAAGATAAATAAAAATTTTACAGAAATTTTATCTGTAAAATAATTCTCAGTAAATACATGAACAAAAAAAATCCAAAATTTAAAATTTTCAAACAACAAAGAAGATTTCATGAAAAACTTTTATTTTCCATCAGAAAAAAAAAACTAGTGTCAATTTGTTATAAATTGAGGAATTTCATTCTCGATGAGAAGGGATGAGCTAGAGCCCCACTATTTGTTGGGAATTTACTGTCCCTCATTTCAATCAAACTCGTTTTGTATTGTGAAGTTTGATCTTTATTTTGATAGTTTTTTTAAAGTTTGAAAATTTTGCTTCATTATTTGTTTTGTAATACAAATTATAAAATGATCATGAGCAATTGCATAACTTATTATCTTTTATCTAAGGCATTAAGAAGAGAATCTTTAATAATACTCCCCAAGCAATTTGAATTGAATTGACAAGAGAATAATAGCTCTATAATAATGAAATTGGATAAGACTAGCTCCTGATTAGCTGACAACTTTATTCCAATTACATGTTTGATTTCTATTTTATTATTTTAAAGAAGAAAAGGTAGTTTATAGAATTAAGGAAGATCAGTTAAAACAGCTACATTCAGTGGAAAGTTATCATATGATTCTAATGCATTTGAGCATGAGATAAATAACTTGCATCTTAATAAGATGAAATAATCTAGAACAATCACTAATTTTCATTTTTTAAAAAATTAAAAAAAGAATCAGTAGAACTCATTTACATTTCCAATTTAAAAGAAAAAATTATGCAAAGCTAGCATATACATTGCAAAATTAGGATGCTAAATGTAACACTCTTAATTACTAAATGTAACACCTTTTAATTTTATTTGATCAAAATATCCCTGCCTTTATTTTTTAGTAAAAAGTAACTTTCTATCTCTAAAAACTTTTGTTCTACCTTCTCTTTACAAAAAACTTGCTCAAATATTTATTTTTTACAATAAATCAAGTCAATGAATTATGAAAATGCATATCAAGGCTATAATATGGAGATAAAAATTTAATTTTTTGACTAAATCTACTTCATTATGTTTAAAATTTCAATTTTTCCATTATGAATTGCAAGCGGTCGGATGAGCCTCGCAAAATAACAATACTTTGGCTACACCACACATATACCATACCAGAATGCCATATACATAAGACAATTCACCAATATCTTTTCATAGAAATCGCAAATAGAGCTCCCATGTATGTTCACACATGTGCGATTAGGGTACTAAATACATATGTTAAAATATATATTTAGTACTATGATATATTGATGACTCAATATATCATTTTATTATTCATATTAAGTAATTTTTCCTAAAGAATTCAATCATTAGCATAAATCACATTTACCAAATTTAATCCTAAATCGGCCGAACCCAAATGTCCCAAGCTAGTCCAAATCCAAATAAAAGATTAATTTTTAACAACTATAATGGATGATATAAGTACACATTATTATATAAAGAACAATTAACATATAACAATAAATAACATGCACATAAATAATAACTGCAAATAATTAACATATAATAAAAAATAAATTAATAAACAAACACAAGTAATAATTATTATATAAATTGATTTACCATTAATTTATGTAAAATTATATTATTAATGTAGTTATCCCACCCAATCCCATCAAAACCATATAGGTCAAGAAAATCATACCCAAATTCCAATCGGACGCGTGGACAAAGTAGTTTTAAGTCTTATTCAGTCACCTATTTGAGCCTCCTATACCTTGAGCACCCCAACGTGATGGAGCCTTCCATACCCCCAGCACCCCATCATAGTCGATCCTCCCATACCCCCAACATCCTATAGCGTCCCAAATTCTCATACTCCACCAAATTAACTCATATTCTACGAATCTTTGTTGATGGGAAATGTAACAGAGAGCCTAAATTTGGTTGATGAAGTTGAAGGACTGGGGAAAGAGAAGGAGGGATTTTGAGGGGAATGGGGTAGTTTGGGAAAATCAGTAATTGGTTGGGGGTATTTTAATCAAATTAAGGATATATGATATTATATTTAGAAATAAGAAGAGAAAAATGAACATCAAGTCCGCTGTAGCACAACTGTAAAATGAGTGCAAGTCCAATGGGACTTTGCGAATTCCAGGTTCGAATCCTGGCAGCGGAAAACAATTTTTTCTTTCATATACCTTTTTAGCATACAACTAGTGTTTATTGTATTTACTATTTGAATTGGAGTTTTAATAGCTTATTTGCGGAACATTAGATTTTATCTAATCATAGGTATATACTAAATGTTGTTCATTGTCCTGCCCATTTAGCACTTCAATCACACTTAATTTCTACTGAATAGAATAAGTTAGAAAACATTTTTTTTTTCTTTTTTAGGGACAAAATTACAAAATCAATCTCCTCCAAGCATTTTGAACAATTTATTTTCCCAAGCAAATAATTTAAATAATAAGAGCACTAGAACGTCAATTTTAAAAAATAAAGATAAAAATAGAGCACTATGAGAAATAATCAAGTATTTCATCCAACTAGATTTCTCAAGTCGCAAAAAAAAAAAAAAAATGTAAAAAAACAAGGTACGTTTACCTCTATTTTCCAAGGGGATGCATTCACTACCCGTCTGTGGTGTGATGTTTGATTGTTTACCCTCTTTTACTAAGCTGTAATAAGGAGAGAAAAAAAATTCATAATAATTCTCTCTCAGTGTTTTCCTAAAGAATGATTATTAAGTTTAGTGCTTGAAGAGTTATTTTCTGCTAAATGGTGATAAAAAAAAATATAAATATACATATGTGTAATGTGTGTTGTGTGTGCATATATATACAGACAATTATATTAATATATAAAAAATATATACATTCAATTATAAAATACCAATATTCAAATCAACCAAAAATTAAAAAGCTTATATTTTTCAATTAAAAAATAAAACATGAAATTATTTGTAATTTTGAAAAGTCAAAAAGTATAAATGAATATATAAACTTGGTAAAGATAAATGGGGATGGATTTGGAAACGAAAGACCAGTTCTTGTACTCACCTAAGTCTGGACAAAGCCCAACTCCACTTATATTTTTCAAACTATAAAATTTGTCCTTGCGGAATAGAATAACTTTAGCAACACGTTCGATCAAGTGTATCTTAGTTCATAAAATATTTTTATTTATAATTATAAAGAATATAAGTTCGTGTAATGTTCTTAACAATGATTTTATATTTAAAGAAGAATCAAAATGGAGCTACAATATCATGAAACTAGGTATGGCTCCTAATTTTTTGTGAGGAGATTAAAGCGTAATCCGCTGTAGTTTGGAAATCAGAAGCTTCATCTTGTTTGGACTTCGCGATCCGGGCGGAATAATCTTTCTAAAAAGATAATTGTCCTTTTAGACTCAAAAGAGCAAAAAACAAGGTTGGGCCAACGAAATAAATGGACCAAAACCAGTTATCATGATTGAGCTTTTGGGGGAATGGCAAGTTCAGTCAGGTACACCGCACACCTTTACTTTTAGGGCTATAGGCTATATAACCTTTTTTATCGTTCAAAATTGGACGTTAATATATGAATTAAGTTAAAAATTAGTAAGAAATTTTAATTTCAAGAAAATTACATATTTATTCTTATTATTAATTAAATTAATAGTGAAGAATATTAGTTACTGAAGGTAAATTTTTTAAATTAAAGAGATTGTTAATAAAATTTTAAATAAAAATGATATTTATTTTAAAAAATGTACATTTATTTCTAAACATCTCAAAATATAAATATAAATATTTCAATTTTGAAGGAAATGATTGTTCTTTTTTTGTAAAAAAATAAAATTTACCTCTATGTCATCTTTTTAATACATAGGAGAAATGGAGGTTAGTATGTTAGAATGGATTCAAATCCGCTATTAGTAGCTGATGTCATTTTTAAAGATGACAACTTTTATTAAAAAAATAGAAAAAAGAATAAAACAAGATGGCAACTAGGACAGAGTGACTTGAACATTAAGAATATTGTTCTTACCTTCCCTGGAGTATAGATAGAATGACAAAGGAGGTGAATGCAAGCATACTCTTAGCTAACTAGTGTTATTTAATTTCTAATGGAAACAAATTTATTTGATTTCTTTTAATGTTAGACCTTGGTGGAAAGTTAATAAATCATTCACAAATCATGATCAGTTCAGTTCATGTACATCCCGCAATTTACATGTTAGTAGCATTGAGTCTGAGTGATTGGAATTATTATTTTTAGTCTTATGTTTGAAAATTGAGTCATAAAATAATAATAAAAAAAGAATACCGTTCTCATTCCTGCAACCTTCAACATTGGCCCCATTTCCGACTGTTCCCACTTTGAGAATTTACGAGGATTTCTATCCCTAGCCTGTTTGATGAGGGACAAAATCATATTCTTTCGGTACGCCTATATAGAAAATAATTTTTCAATAAAAAATTTGCGAAAATAAAATCAAAGTTTTACATTTTCAAACAACCAAGATATCTCATTAAAAAAAATAGATTCTCTCATTAGAAAAATAAAAACCAGTGTTGATTTTATATAAATTATAAGTTATAAAGTTGATAGGATATGCGAGAAGACAAGTAGAGACTTGATGACGGGAAATAGGGGAGAAATGAGGAGCCCATTCTCATATGTGCCCTATTCTTCCTTGGTAGGCTAAGGTAAGGCTGCAAATAACTTAACTTGAGTCGGTCAAACTCGAGTTTAAATCGAGTTCGAACTAACTCGTTAAAAATTTGAGTCGAGTTCGAGCTCGGCTCGAAAATTATTTTTTATTTGAGCTCGAGCTGGTTAAAAATTTGATGAGCCGAGCTCGAGTCAACAAAATATATTCAAACTCGAGTTCGACTCGACTCGTTTACACCCATAGGCTAAGGAATTGAGGCTTATTCTCATCTCAATCTTTACCAAACTGAGAAATTTTAATTCTCAATGAGAATGGATGAGCTGAAACCCCACTATTGGTTTGAAATTTACCATCCTTGATTTCAATGAAAATCGTTTGCATTGTGAAGTTTGATATTTATTTTGATAATTTTGTAAAGTTTGATAATTTTTCTTGATTATTTATCATTTTTTTTATTTGTAGAATGAATAATTGTTCATTATTTTAGCACATCTATGCCTATCCTCTTTGTTTCCTTTAGAATGATAAGATAACTATCATTTGAAAGAACTTTCAACTGCTTTAGCTGATTTTCCTTTTTAATGAAATGCATTTTTTCCTCAAAAATAGAAAAAGAAAAGAGGAGGATCTTTAATAATATTCCACAATTAAGTCCTAAAGTTGTCAATGACTCAATGTGTAAAATTTGAATTGACAGAGGATAATAGCTCTAGAAATATAGTCAATCAAAATAATACCATGAAATTGGATAAGACTAGCTCTTAATTAGATGGCAACTTTATTGCAATTACATGTTCCATTTTTGTATGTTGGTTATTTGAATATGAGATGAATAACTTTCATCTTAAAGAGGCGAAATAACCTAGAACAATAAATAATTTAATTTTTTTTAATGGAAATATGAAGTCATTTACATTTATAATTTAAAATAAAAAGTTATGAAAAGCTATTATAATATTTACTCAAATTATTAATCAAAATAATTAAACCAACTTTAGATATATAAAATAATAAGAAAGCATGAGGCATCAAATCCGCTGTAGCGCAACGATAAATGGATTATAAGTCTCATATAAGTGGTTCGCGCTGGGACTTGCGACTCCAGGTTCGAATCCTGGCAGCGGAATGAATAATTTTACTTATTGTCTTAATCCATTCCTTTTAGCAGTGATTAGAGGTGCCACCTTATTACGACTTGGCGATTCAGATTGGAATCCTAGCAGCAGAAAAAAAAAATCCCTTTTAAAAATAAAAATAAAAATTCCCCCGTCTTGTGTATATTGTAAATGTAATCCAGGAAACAAAAACATCCTTGTTTATCCACAAAAAAAAAAAAATTTCATTTTTTCACTTCTTTGGCTAATTTTCTGTTTTCTCTTTATATAATTTTTAAATTTTTGACCGTTTGCGAGTCGATGTACAATAATTTTACCTTTCTTTCTTTATTTTCTTATTAAACAAACTTTAACCTTTTCTGTTATTTATATTTTTTTAGTTCTTTTTATTAGGAGATTCCACTTTGCCTTTGAAAACATTAATATCCGTATTAAAATATCCCGAGCCATTGTCTCCTGTATTACATGTGTTTGTGTTACTTTTGACGAAATTTCCTATTTGAAATAATTTTGTTTATTTTTGGCAAAATTAATCATTTTATTCTATGTTTTTACATTTTAAGTCTTTTTTTATCTTTTATATTTGTTTTCTGCAATTTAATTTCTTATGTTTTCTTTTTTAGTCGTCTTGATCCTTCTAACCAAAATCGATAAAAGTATGATTGAAAAAGACATGTCAGTCATGCACATTTTTTTAAGGGTCAAAATTATATACAATATCTCAATAGATAATTAACACACTTTTATTCAAATTATTCTTCATAATCCAAATACAATTTTACCCCCCCCCCCCAAAAAAGAACCAATTTGTCCATCTTTATCCCCTCAAAACTATTATGGCGTGAGTCATAATGAATCATATTAATATAATCTTCGAGTAATTAACAATTGGCTAATAGTTGAAGAAACCCTGAGAAAAACAACAGTTCATCCGTGAATTACATGATAATTAAGTACTCACGTTTCTTTAAATCAATTATTTACAATTAAAAATAATCAAAATGATGGGGAACCTGATCATGGTGCATCGGCATCCCTGTCTTTCTTGCTTAACTTGGGTATATTGACAACTCTACTACTACTAATTTTGTGAGATCACTAGGGACCTCAGGCAGCGTCCTTGGAAAAACTCTTGCCTTAAAATCTTCTTTTTAGGATTCTTCACTAGTAATCTGCTAAACCGATGTTGAACTTTCAACATTTTCTCATATGAAGATTATCGATTTTATGCCATAAACTATTTTCGATTTGTAATTATGAGTCTTATTCTTTATTTTAACTTTTAATAGCTCAATATTTTTTTTATTATGAGTCCTTATATTTTATTTCAATTTTTGATAACTCAATACTTCTTTTTATTTTTAGTTATGGATCTTTCGATGAGTATTTTTAATTATCCTTAATTATTTTAGGGGTATTTTTGAGATTTTTTTTTAAAACCCATTCCCATGGCTTGTTCAAGAAGGGAAATAAGTTAGGAAAAAAAGAAAGAAAAAAGGGATGGAAAAGCCATGGGAATGAGCTTTTAATTTTTTTTCTCTCGAAAATTCCCCTAAAATAATTAAGCATAGATGTTGTCTTGGTTGTAAAAATGACAACGTCATTATGCCAAGTCAGCACGGCTGTTAGGGGTACTTAAAACCCCAATTTTACTTTTTATAATTTGTAATTAGTGTAAAGGTGATGAATAGCAATCATCAAATTTACTTTTTACAATTTTAATACGGTACATATACAAAGTAAAAAACTTTTTTTTTTGTGTAGAGTAAAGTCATTTATATTTCCAATTTAAAATAAAAAATTATGTAAAACCAATATATACTCTCTTCCTCTAGAATTGAATGTCAATTTTTTACTTTGAATAAAAATTAAAGAATATTATTAATTTTAATTAACTTATAAAATTATTTTTGACATTAATATAATGAATTCTGAGATCTATGAGTTAGTAGAATGCAAATCTCTTAACTTAAATATTAAGTGATAGAGACTATAAATTAGTGTGATATAAATATTTTAAATTAATGAATTTATTAATGAAACTTTAAATAAGAAATATATTTATTTAAGAAAATTGGACATTCAATTATGAACAATCTAAAATAAAAATATGAAGATTCAATTTTTTAAGGAAGAGACTATTAAATATCCTAAAATTATTAAATCAGCTTAAATATATAAGTAATGAGGAGAAAGTATGCGGTGACAAATCTGGTATAGCGCAACGATATGAGGAACGTGCATTGAAGCCATTGGTACTTGCGACTCCAGGTTCTAATCCTGGCCGCGCAAAATGCATTTTTATTTATGGTTTCTTTAGCATGCAATTTGTTTTTCCTTATTCCAATTTTTTGTTATTATTTAATTTGTAATTTGTAAAATTTTCTAATTGAATTGGATTATTAATAGCTTCTTTGCTCTTTGTAATAAATAAACACATAAAGAGACTAATTAATCACAGTTTATATATTTTCAACCTTAATCAATTATATATACTTTCGATCTCCTAGGAAACAAACATTCTTAACCAAATCAGTCCACATTACCAACATGGCATCCTAAACATAAATAAATCTGATTAATTATTAATTTTAAAGCCGGCCTTACCCAAACATTCTTAACCAAATCAGTCTTCATTATACATTACGTGGTTGCACGTTTTCATTATATATTCAAAAGTGGTCGTGGCAGCCACGAGTTTCATCACAGTGTTCCTAAGCCTTAGTTTTCGTTAATCCTCACTATAAATAGAAAGGATCATATGGTGTATATGTCCATATTCAGAGCGAAGAAGATATATCAATAAGGGTCTGGGGAGAGAGAAAGGTTCAAAGATAATGGCGAAAGGTACCGGTAATGTTGTAATTACACTAGTCCTCGGAATCATGGTCTTGGCAGTAGTCTTGGGGCCGGTTCAAGGAGGAGCAGCACCGTTGCAGGTGGGATTCTATAATGGTAAATGCAAAGGAAATGCCGATGTTGAGGCCATTGTGCGCAGTGTTATCATCGCATCGTTCTTCAAAGATCCTAGCATTACTGCTGCTCTACTTCGCATGCAATTCCATGATTGTTTTGTCAATGTAAGAACCCTTTATTTATTTATAAATTGTTTGTCATTTGTAAATGCAATATATACACTTACAAGTTGACACTTTCTTTTGCAACCGCACTCATTAACATTACTATTATTGGGAACTTTGAGGACACAGACCAGACAAAAATATAAGTATAACAATAAGAATTTGTGAAACTTCTGGGGCAACAAACACTGTTTATCCTTAGTATTTTATACTCTCTAGTTTTCAATAAGGTTCACTTGAATATGAACACGAAAGAAAATCACGTGACTCTAAAATGAAAATGAAAAATTTATAGAAGATGGTGCAAAAAATGTGACGAGTATTCGAACAATAAAATATATGCTAACATTGTTGTTTATTCATGTCTATGATAAAATAAAGGGATGTGATGCATCAATCCTACTAGATGGAAACAATGCGGAGAAAACAGCGATACCAAATCTCAGCGTTAGAGGTTATGAAATCATTGATGCAGCCAAAGCTGCCGTGGAGGCAGTTTGCCCTGGTGTTGTTTCCTGCGCAGATATCATTATCATGGCTACTAGAGATGCTGTTTCCATGGTAAATAGTCCTCATTCTTTTATGTCCCCATCATATATAGGAGACATTTGTTTTGCCTTTTATGAAACGTAAAATGACTAATTAAGCTTAACCAAATTCAATTCTAATGCAGAGTGGAGGTCAGAAGTATGCTGTAGAAACAGGGAGGAGAGATGGGACTATCTCCCTTGCTAAGCTTGTGAATGTCCCGCCTCCTTCAATATCGGTTTCCGATTCAGTCAAAGCATTTTCTAAGAAGGGTCTTGATGTCCTGGACATGGTTTATCTTTTAGGTATGTTTTGGATTTTACATTATGCATGATTGATTCTTATATATCATATCATAATCTAATTTATGAGAATTCTCACTTCTCATTAATAAAATGAGAGAAGACCTAACACAAGAAAGATGAAGCGTTTTCACTCTTCTCATTCATCTCTTGCTTATCTTTTGAGGAGTTTGAGAGAAAAAAAAAAAAACTTACATGAATTATGAACATGACTGATCATAATTTGTTCATTATCGAAGGAGGTCACACTGTAGGAGTTGCACATTGTTCCCTCTTCAAAGATCGCCTCTACAATTTCCAAAACACTGGAAAGCCTGATCCAACCATGGATCAACGTCTGTTGACAATGCTTAGAATCAGGTGTCCTCAGAATGCAACAGTAGATAATACAGCTAATCTAGACCAAAATCCTTTGAGCTCAATGATGGTTGACAACTCTTATTATCGACAAATCTTGCTAAATAGAGGTGTTCTTCAAGTTGATCAAGAGCTAGCATTGGATCCATTAACCCAGAAATATGTGAATGGCATAGCAAATGGATTCGATTTCAACACGAAATTTGCTCAAGCTTTGGTTAAACTTGGTCGTGTTCAAGTACTTACTGGTAATCAAGGACAAATTAGAAAATCTTGCCGTGTTGTGAACAAGAACTAGAGTTGGATGGATTTAATTTCTCGGTTGATCAGCTTAAGGAGGAGTTCTATTTTGTCAAATTCTTTTTGTCCCATGTATTGTCTTTCCAAGAGTTTCAATTTTTAGAATTCATTTTCAACCAATATTCAAATTGTATCATTTTATTATTTTCTTGTAACTGATGTATTTTCAGACTGTTTAAAATTCACAAATTGATATTGAATTTAAACTTTCAGCATTGGATTAATTTAGTTTTAACTTGAAACAGATTCCATATATTTCACCTAAAAATTATGAATTCATGTTACGAATTAACTTTTGTGGATATTCTATTAAGAATAGAGATTTGATCTGCAACCAAATGGAATAAAAACAAAATGTAAAATCAATCAAACCAAACTAAATAAAATTAAAACCAAATAAGCAATTTGGGATTTTTGAATGGTTTGATTTTATATTTTGTCAAACGAAAGCTTTTGGTTTAAGTTAAAATAAGTTCAAAACTACACCAAATTGAATTTTAAAAACCACTAGACGTAGAGAACTTAAATTAAAGATAGGAAAAAGAAAGTTTTCCATTTGATGACAAAGTAGTAGTTGACTGAGGGATATCAATAGGCTTTCTTCAGCTGTTATCTTCAAGAGGGCTAAGCGGTGACTTGAAGAAAAAAGGTTTTCCATCCTCGGACGGTCAAACAAATTGTAAAATAAAAACATAGAAACAACTAATTTTGAATTATTTTATCATAATATTTATATGAAGTCCTCACACATTGTATGAACAAAAAGAACTATATTAAAGATTAAAAATTTAATGGCAAAATAGCCAGTTTTGTGCATTAAGTTTGACATTTTTACCGTTTTGATCACTTGTATTTTTAGTGATTTTTTAAGTCCTTTAAATTTAACTTTTTTGTCATCTTGGTCTTTTTAGCCAATAAGTCACTGGAAGTTCGGTTGAATGATATTCAAGTGAATTTTTTTTTAAGAACAAAATTATCAAATCACAACAATAATTCACCTATAAAATCTCTTAAGTTTGCATCTTAACTATTTTTATATCTAATTTCATGCTATCATTTTGACCCATCGAATCAGGCCGGACAGGGTCACCATAAATTTAGAATTGCTCTAAATTCTATAATTTTAGACTTGTGAAAATTAAGACTGACCCAAATAGATTAGATGGAGCAGTTCGTTTTGACAACTTTAACCCATCAGCATATCATGAAGTTGAATAGATTGAATTTTAAAATATAAAATTTGTGTGGGCATATAAAAATTTAAAATCCGCTATACCATGACAATTTGGTGATTAGAAGTATGGGATTTCAAGATTCGGGTTCAAATCCCGGTAATGGAAAAATGTATTTCTCAGCCGCATCCCCAACTAAGTTCCAACTATTTGTCCAATCCTATATAACTTTCGGATGAAAGATTCGGGGCTTTCATGCGTTGTACACAAATGCCCAAATTCCTTCATTCGACACATCCAATATTGAATCAACATTTCAAATTTAATTTTTTTTTCACTCAATTTTCAACAAATCTAAGCATACAATTATAGCCCAATATATTTGAATCATTATTCAACACTTACAACCCATTTTATACAAATTTAAGAACAAATTCTATGCATTTTTTTAATTCCTAAAAATAACATTTGAAACATACATTTTATTAATATAAATCACATATGAAACATGTTAAATGTATGGATACAAAGATAAATATTATAGAATAAGAAAAACTAATTTTAGATCCATTTTTTTCATATGTTAAATGTATGGATACAAAGATAAATATTATAGAATAAGAAAAACTAATTTTAGATGCATTTTTTAGAAAAAAAATTGAAGAAGTAATGTATTTTTTTTGGTTCTTTAGAAAGACCATGGAAAGAGAGAGAATCTTTAGAAAATGAGTTAGGGTAAATTTGGTAATTTGAGAGTGTGGTATTTAACAATCATGTGTATTTTAAAGTATATCATGTGCTATCATCTGGAACCTAACTGATAATAATATCTCCTCTACAGCATAAGTTAAGGCAATAACTTGAAGCAGAACGCTCTCAAGATCTTCTTCACCAGTCCATTTGTGGATCTTTGCATTTACAAACATGCGAGTTTGACTTATCATACCCCAAACTGGAACATTCTTCTATGGCGTCACATAACCTCCTCCTTTGAGCTTCACAGTTGGGCAGAAATCACTTCTTACATCACCAATATAGATGCTTGAATCGTTTCAACAACTTGGCCCTATTAAACAAAGAACAAAAATGTTTTAGTCGTGTGATCAGTGTATTACTATGAATTTAATTAATGAACTTTTCTATTATTGGACTTTTAAGCTACTCCTTATGGATAGTTAAAATGGGGTCACCATAAAAAGTTCATTAACAAAAGGTTAGCAAATCAGTAGTATCTAGATTTTGCAGTTTTCGTCAAAATAATGAAGCCAAATACACAACATATTCCATTAATCGCAATCAAGACTAGAAACGAGAAATGTTTCTAGAAATGACAAATGACAACTTTCTGAATTGATCAAAGATTGGTTCTTATTTCAAGTGATCAGACTTAAAAGGAAAAGATGAAAATTTAAATGATACAAATTGAAATTTGTAAATGGATGAAAGAATTTGCCAAAATCAAATGAAATAACTTCCATTTAAGCCTTGGATACAAGACCAGCCTTGGTTTTCTGAACTGAATAGTAGCAATATCAATCTTGAAGGACGTAGGAAGAATCCATCATCAACACCAGTGCCTAACACAATAGTAGAAAGTGAAACTGTGCCTGAATTTGCACTACCAAATGCAGAGATAGCTGTAGTAGCTGCATTAGCACTGCACTGAAAATGCATTAGGTCTTAAGTGAACACCTGCTTTTGCCATCCAAGATTTGGCAAAGACAGCAAGAAGGCATATCAGGCTGATATTCAAAGAGAATGAGGCCATTGTAATCAGTTAGAATTAGAATTTTAGAATCAGTTATGTAGTTAAATTTTCTCTTCAATCAGTTACAAACACTTGACAATTCCAATGTGTATGGAGTCACCAACAAAGAAAGCAAAAGCGTATCTTTTTCTGTATTCCTTTTGCAACAAATAACAGCTTCTGTTGCGGTTATAGATTAGGGAATGAGATGAAAACACTGACACATAAGTTGTAGGAATTATAGGGTTTCAAGTGCCAAATTACCCATCATTCTAGCCAAAGGGGCAGGGCACTTGGTAATAATATCCAACCTAGAAGAATTTGAGGCATGCCCAAAGAGAGAAAAGCAAAGCATTGCAAGCTCTCCAAGAGATAATCTAGATGACAAAAATCCATGCCAATAGTGAGGATCTAAATCAAAGAAAGCATCAAAGAATGTTCTAGTCCCATTCAAGTCAAGTTTCAACAGAGTCTCCATGCCAAAAGAGTAAAATTCCCTAACACGTCGTCTCTCAACAGGCCACAAACCATTCCAGACTCTATGATAAAGTGGAGTTCCTCTGATCATTCTGGTTGAGCCAAGGCACTCAACAATTGCATCAGCTAACAGGGTGGCTAATGCCATCGTTCTCGCCACCATGTAACCTGTTGAGGGATGCACTATCCCTGAATTCCCACCAATTGCCATCACATTTTGTGGGATTCTTGGAAGAGGCCCTCCCATGGGAATCAAACACTTCTCATCTTCTATTACACTCCTCACTTTGATACCTAAATGCCTCAATCTTGCTACCATTCTTTTCTTCAATTCCATGTATGATAACACGGGCCTGCTAACTAAAGAAGTCTCTTCAAGAAATATCAAATTTGAAGCAAATGGCATTGCGTAGAGAAAAGTTGGAAATCTGGAATTATCTTTTCGCAGATATGGCTCATTTCCTAGATGAGAATCTCTCCAATCCATAAGAACCATTTTATCCAAATCAAAAGGATGATTATCAACTTCTGCTAATATCCCATGAGCAATTTGATAACCATGGTTTCTTGGCTTGCCATATTCTATAAATGCACTAGCAAAACCACTAGCATCAACAACCAAACTTGCCTTCAACTCTCTGCCATCACTACAAACTACTGTGGACTCAAATTCCTCATGTTCTATCTTCCAAACCTTGGCCTGATGAAATTTGACTCTGTTTGTAACACAACCACTCAGCAGTTTCAGCTTGAGTTCCTTCCTACTCACCCGGCCATAGGGACGATCCAAGTACTTCGTCTTCTGATCATTGATATAAACACAAGCCATAGGCCATGTCTTATCAAAACAATCTTGAAGGCCTAAACTCTCAAACTCATCAACCCAAACTCCATAATTGTTTAGCCACATGGATAGTGGCGAAGGATCAACACAACATACACGAACTCCATACCGCGATACTTGCTCAGCTAATCGTAAACCTGCTGGTCCAGCACCAATGATGATCAAATCAAAGCGAGGCCGATCAGAAGGATCAAGCCAAGGAACATGAAACTCCAAAGATTCAGGCTTTGATGTGGGCTCTAAATCAAGAAAGCTACCAAACTTACAACTTTGGATTCTCTTATGAGCTTTTCTTGAAGATGTTCTACTTTTAGGACAAAGAAATGGAGAATTCAGAGATGATGAATTAGGCCACTGAACCTGACAAACAGTTGATAGTACACAAAGTGGAGATTGCCCAAGAAGAATTTCCATTGCAGAGAGTAGAAATGTGGACAAATTTTCTAGTCAAGACAGAGATCATCAATAGGCACAGAGAGGGGAAGTTTTAAACGATAATGTAATTGGGCAGTAAGGACACGGAAGAATCAAACTTCCATGGCAATGTGTAGATGCTCTTGCTCATCAATTTTGTCCTTTTTTAGAGCACTAAAGTACAACTATAGACCAATTAACCAGAAGATTTGGCAACAAGTGGACCCAGAAAAGTTTGGTGGTATCAACACCATTGTGACATTGCACACTGATTATGGGGCGGCAAACGTTAATGTCAGTTACTTGCATTGAATAAATATGAATGTGTGCATTGTATTATTATTATTTTTATATGATAACTTGTAAATTATTATATATTAGATTGTATCTTTTTATGTAAATAGATTAGGAGAATTAATAAATGAACATCCAATTTATTAAATGCACACATTTTCTTCCAATTTTACCATTGACATTTCTCGCTTTACTTTATCACTCTAAAAAACCTCTCTCAATATATTCAAGAAAAATATAAGATATAGAAGCTTAATTTGATTCCGATCATGTATCGATGATAATAAGGTATATTTAATGTCTTTTATCTTCAATTTATATATAATTTTAAAGATTTATGAATTTTTTCATGAACTAGAAAAAAATTAGATTTGTTTGGACAATCGATTGGACAAACCCATTATATCCGGATGGTCAACCCGAACAAAATAGGTTTGTCCGGATGGTCAACCTGGACAAACCCATTTTGTCCGAATGGTCAACCCGGACGAGCCACGTCGGGATGAGTCAAAATTTTCCAATTTTCATGCTATTTTAATTTATTTTAATATACATTTAACTAATTAATTATATATGTTATATTTTTTAGGAATAAGTTGATTTAGAAGATTTTTTAGATGTGCCTATAGATATGTCTGCAGATTTTGCAACTAATTAGATATTTTCTTTTAAAGATGAAATCATTTAATGGGCTCGAGATCAAACTTTATTATGTGACTATTATTTTATAATAGAGATATTGAAGCTAGAAAAAAAGTGTATGTGAGTTGTGAGCGTTCAGAATGTTATAGAAATAGTGGTACACATATTACACCTGACAGTAATAGTAGAAAAAGAATTGGGACGAAGAAGATTGATTGTCCATTTGATATGAGGGTATCAAGGATAAGACATGGATATTGTATTATAGAGATTAATAATGATATACATAACCATTATCCAGGAGTTTATTATTGTGGATAGTCAGCAAAGCTAAACAAGGAGAAACTAAAGACATTTTAATTATTTGACACATTTTAATGCATTACTTATATTGAAAATCACCTATTAATTAATTATTATTATATGGACAATTGTGGATGATAGACATGTTATCCATTCGTCTGATATCTACTAATTGGAAATGGTGGCATGACCTTAATTTGCATGAAGACTGGAACCATATTTTACAACACCATATTCATATGTGGCAATCTAATAGATAGGGTTTTTATCTATATGTAGTGGAGATCATGTAGTTTGTTTGACATTTATCTATGAATATTTTTTATAATATCACTTTTCTAAGTCTAAACGAACACAAATAACATTATAATATAATGCACAAATAATAATACAATCATCCATAGTACATAGTACAATATTGACAAATAAAACTATGATATATGTCTAGATGTAGCACCACGAGTCCGTAATGGTGCTATATATTTATCTTGAAAGACATAATCTCTGGCTGCCTCCTGAGAGTTATTTGGGTTGTAGGAGGACTCTCCTGTAACTATATCATCACTCCCAGATGGAGTCTCTAAAGTGAGCATTTCGAATGCTCGCTTTACTTGAGTGTAATACAACTCCAACTCCATCTGACGTCTCACACCCCTCCTACAGGGGTAAAGTAGTCTCTTTACTCTGTTAAGCATATGTTATAATTAAACAAAATATCAAAATATAGAAAAAGTTTAACATATAAAAACAGTGAAATATTCACTATAATAAATAATAAATACCAAATGATTGCATACCTCTCGGTCAGATAATGTGTGTGTTATAGGAACAGCTACTCCTGTCGGTATGATTCTCGAGTTTTGCACCTGATGATGTGTACGAGGGATGAATCACTACAAGTACCCATCTTCCTGAGCATTTGGCTCTCCAGGAGGACATCGGACCAGCATAGGATGAAGATGAGTCCTAGGAGTCCACCAGTATCCCCCGATCGGACTATATTTGATGATGTTATGGCAATGATCCCGATGTCTAGTGGCCTGTAATGGTGGCATCAGTGCACATGGCACACATAACTGAACTATCTCATGACACACATAGGCATGTATGACTCCACTGTATCTAGAAAACGGACACATTCATGAAACCTACTCATCCAACAAATCTCAACAGCTTGTGAATGATACGGCATCCAAATCACCTAAGACAAAAAAAGTTATAAATGATTTCATATGCCACAAAACAATTGTGATAAATTCAAACGCAATCATTTCATATTAATAATTATTTACTTGGGACGATGTGAGTGCGTCTAACTGCATCTGATAACCATGAATAGAATCTGATGACCTACACTGTAGTCTAAGTGACATCCACCTCATGGCCCATGGATCTGTCGAGGTCCAAGTACAGAGAGGCTATGAAGGTCTAAACATCGAGAAGTGCTCGTATATCCATGCTTCCAACAATGTCAAACACCCAACTAGCTGACTACAGTCTATCCTTGATGCTATTCCGAGCCGTCTATATAGGTGAGAAAGTGTTGCAGTTGCCCATGTGTGATGTTAGATAGCTAGAAGAGACATAAGAGTGGGTAAAATTAAACACTGGGCTGCGTTTGTGGACTTATCCACGAACAATAAACAGCTAAGCGTGTACCACAAAAAAACATTATTCCTAACTCATTATTAATCTAATTAAACTTAATTATTCTTAATAAAATGAAAAATAATTCATATTAATATAAATTAAAGTCAATTGATTAAAAGAAAGCAATATAATATAACATATCAAACTAAAATATAAAAAAAAAAAAACTACTATATTGCTAAACTTAATTAGGTTATTCACATTAAACTTAGATTTGTTTTCATTACACTTGAATAATTAAAATAAAATATTCTAAACCTAAATATATTAATTTATAATTTGTTCAACTAAATTATTGTCAACTAAATAAAGCAAATTAAACTTAACTAATTAACACTAAGTAATTTAATTTAAGAAAAAAATTCAAGTATTATTGTAATTAAAATTAACACTATTTCAAACTAAACTAATTAAAAATAAATGATTCCAAATTAAAATAAAACAAAATTAATATTTTTATAATTCAAGTTAACTACTTCAAATTAAAGTATCAAATTTAACAATTAAACACAAATATTAAAAAAGGAAAAACCCCAACTCATTATTAACCTAATTAAACTAAATTATTCTTAATAAAATGAAGAATAATTCATATTAATATGAATTAAAGTTAATTGATTAAAAGAAAGCAATATAATATAACATATCAAACTAAAATATAAAAACAAAAAAACTACTGCATTACTAAACTTAATTATGCTATTCACATTAAACTTAGATTTGTTTTCATTACACTTAAATAATTAAAATAAAATATTCTAAACCTAAATATATTAATTTATAATTTGTTCAACTAAATTATTGTTAACTAAATAAAGCAAATTAAAATTAACTAATTAACACTAAGTAATTTAATTTAAGAAATCAAATGCAAGTATTAAAAGTGAGAAAATAAATAATTAATTGAATATATATGAATTTATTAAATTAACTAAATTTTTTTTTAAAAAAAAAGGAAAACACGCATGGCCCGTTCGCTGACCGTCGGATGGGCAGACGTACAACAATAGCAGATTCAATTTTTTCCTTTTCCTTTTCAAATTTCATCAATTTTACACCAAAATTTATGCATATAAACATAAATATATCATCTACAAACAATATCCATTCATTAAAACAAACTTTCATGCATTAAATTACAAGATTTTATCAATTCAAATCTTATATAAACTAGATCCATTTTTTCCAATTTTAACCAATAATATCAAGAAATGTTCCGTAATAAACGAATAAAAGTAGTTAGGTAATAAAAAACTAACATTTTTAGGCATTTATTTCGTTCAAAACGATTCCGATTTGATAAATTTTGATAGAGATTTGAAAAAGTTTAGTGTATAGAGATAAAATAGAGAGATAGTGTAGAAGAGTAAAAATAGAATTTTGGAGTGTACGTTTAGTAATAAGAGTGTGCGTTTAATAAACATGATAGAATAGTTGAGTAGTTCGAACTTTCCTTAGGATAATAAGATTAATTTTATTTTTATATTGAATTTAATAATATTGTATCATAGTATGAAAAGTTTTATGTTTTTTAATGAATGGAAAAGATTTCTTTGGGAAATTTTTTTTAGCATGTCTCGATATATTCTTTTTTTTTTGTTTTTTAATAGACGAAAAGAAAAAAATTTATAGAGAGATTAATTTTTTTTATAACATTAATAGGGTATTAATTTTGTTTAAAAAAAGAGGCCTTAATTTTATGTCTCTTTATACTCTTTAGTTTTTTCTTCCTATCTAATCTTAAGGAGCTAGTTCGAATATCCTGATCTTTATACTCTTGATTTGTGTGTGTATAAATTATGGATATATATATATATATATATATATATATATATATATATATAAATCAAATGGAGAATCAATGCAACAACTCTTCAAGAGACTAAGTGGTGTGACTTGATGGAAAAAGTTTCCTCAGACAGGTCAAAAAGTTGTAAAAGAAAAACTAAGAAACGAGTAATTTTGAATTATTTCTTCATAATATTTGTCCTCACACATTGTAAAACCATAAACAATTATTAAAGATTATAAATTTAAAAATATCAAAATACATAATCTCAAAATTGTATTGTCAAACAAAAAAAAAATGAACCTACAATCCTGATGGAGCTAGAAGGTGGATAATGTGGTTAAAAATATTAAACTTGACTCATTCATAGTAGAAGGGAATAAAAGATATTTATACCATATGCCCTTAAAAAAGAGGACAGGGTGAATGGGATAGAGGAAACTCTAATATTTCTTGTGAAAGGCTGCTCCCTGTATAAGGGAAGAACTAAGTTAAGTTTTATAGATTTTCAATGTGAAAATATACATGCATCTTAAAAAAAAGGCAACAAAAAAAGAGCACTGCTGCGTGATCCTGGCCTGAAGCATTGTGAATGGCAAAAGCCTCAGTGCTCAAAAGCTTGTTTTGTTTCCGTTTTTGCAAAAGTATTTTTTAGCTCAAATACTTGCTTTGGTCTCGTTTTATGAAAGTCTTAAGTGCCCGAAGGTCATATTAATGTTGGTCGAATTTATTAATGTTTCCGTAGTTTTTGCTGGTCACTTTTGTTAAGTAGTTTTGCAAGGCGAAAGTCTCTTTTAAATACTTTCACAAGGAGAAATGCTTTTTAATGCTTCGATTGGGCGAGAGCATTTTTTATATATTTTTAAAGTGAAAGACTTTTAAAATGTTCGAAAGCTTGACCCGGATGGATGAACACCATATAATGCTCAACACATTTCTTACAAAATGAAATAAAAGGTATTATACTCCATGCCCTTAAAAAAGAAAGAAGGGTGAATGGAAAAGTAAAAATTTCAATGTTTATTGCGAAAAACTCTTCCTTTTATACATTAGAAATTAAATTAAATTTTATTATTTTCAAATGAGATATGACCTTAGACGATATAAAGTGGACAAACCAAGCTCCACTTATATTTTCAAATCATAAAATTTGCTCTTTCGGAAGGAGAATTTCTTTACTAACATGTTAAGGAAAAAGAATATTATGAAATTAGATAAGATTCCTAAAAAAATCCTCTGTAGCATGACAATTTGGTATCAGAAGTTCTGCATTGTTGGAACTTCGCGATCCAGGTTCGAATCCTGGCAGCGTATTATCGTTTTTCTTTTTCAATTTTTTTTGCCCTTTGTGTCTATTATAATTGCAGGAAACAAAAGCATCTTCTTTTATCCAAAAAAAAAAAAAAACATTTTCGCTTTTCACTTTTTTGGCTAATTTTTTGTTTTCTCTTTTATATAATTTTTTGAAATTTTCTAGGAACTGTTCTTTCCAAGTCAATGTAAAATAATTGTATCTTTTTTTTTTTCTTTCCTTGGAAAATTATTGAATTTAGTTCATGAACTACTTTTATTTTTCAATTTTGGCCCCTTGTCTTTTTTTTTTCTAAAAATATTTTTGGATTCTTGAACTATTTTTTTTTTCGACTTAGGTCTTTGATCATTTTAATTTTTATCTTTTTTTTATCCCCAAAATATTTTTGTGTTTTCAACTTTGGCTCATGATCATTTTATTTTTTATTTTTTTATCATTTTTTCTCCTTCAGTTTTTAATCAATATTTCTAATTATTTAATTTTTTGGCCAGAAGTGTCAAAAAAAGGATCAAATTGTGTAAAAATAAATAAGGTAGTGACTTAGTATCCAAAAAGAATTAGGGACTAAAAGGGTAAGGATAAAAAACACCAAAAAGAAAAAAGTTAAGGACAAAAAAATTGAAAAATAATAGATGAAAACTTTTAAAAAATATATATGGAGAGTTTAATTTTTTATAAGGTATTAATTTTGTTTAAAAAAAGAGGCTTAAATTTTGTCTCTTTTTGTTTTTTCCTTTTCTCATGAATGGAAACAAAGTTTTCTATTTCTTTATACTCTCTCTTTTTCTCCCCTATCTTATTAAGGAGTTAGTTCTAATATCCTGATCTTTTATACTCTTCATTAGTGAATTAATTATGTATATATTTATATAAGTAAATGTGTATAATATATATATATATATATATATATATAAATTATGGATAATATAGATATAAATATGGATAAAATATATGAATGAAATCTATAACCTTTGCTTATTATATGGAGTATTTCCAGCAGACTAGTAACCAGACTATCACAATAAAAGACATCATAAATTGATTAGTACAATTAATATCTTTCTCTATTATACATTTAGAGCTTTTTTACACATTGGAAATAGGTCACCTCTTCCAGACAGTACCCTCCAAAGCTGCTGCTAAAAACACAAGTTTCTTATCTTCTTTCTCCACCATATAACTTTGAAAAAGAAAAACAACATCCCTTCATCCAACTTCCTCTGATTTTAAATTTTATCTTCACTATACATGTAAATTCTTGAACTCCAAAAAACAAATGGCCTCGGCAGCCTATTCATTCCATGGCAAATTGCTACCATCGTCACATTTTCAAAGCCAAAACCGTCACCTGCAATGGCTGCCAACCAAATTGGCAATTATTAGAAAGCAGAGATTCCATGGAGAACATTATAAGAGGCCACTGGTGAAATGTGCTGCAAGTCTAGAGGATTTCATTGGAGGAGACCTTGTTAAGTTTGATTTAGGCCAATGGTTATCTGATGTCGAAGAACATAAGGCCTTAGCCATCTATTCTCCTCATGAAGGTGGCTACGAGGGGCGTTACCTGAACAGATTAAGGTACAAAGGTTACCAATTCTTGGATCTCACTGCCCGTGGATTGGGCGATCCTGAGACTACTCTCACCAAATTTCACCCTGTTTGCCCAGTAAGCTTTACTAGCTAGTACTATAATTTTGGATTGTTTTTGAACTTATATACCTGGAATTGATTTTTGAACACTGAGAATATGCAATGTTGTAGGCTCATATTGGAAAGCAACCTATTGCTAGATGGTATTTTCCACCAGAGGTTGATTATAGACTCTCATTACTTCCTGCAGATGCCAAAGGCCTTGTGGTTTGGATAATTGAAGCAAAGGTTAGCATGCTTTTCTTGTATAGAATTTCTTTTTTGAATTATTCATTATCAATATCTCCTCAAATGTTTGATCATGTCCCTTGAAATGTGTAGGTTTTGTCTAAGGCTGAATTGCAATTTCTTGCATTGCTTCCTTCTCTGAGGCCTAAAGTCAGAGTAGTTGCAGAATGCGGAAACTGGTAAGAAATTTCTGCTCCTTGGCGGGCATTCCGATTGAATTTTTTGTACCTTACTATCTTCAAGAAACAAGGTTTCTAGTTCCCTTCACCCCCTCCCTAAAGAGATAAGAGAAAACGGACAAAGTATGTGATTTTTCTTGAAGTCTACTTGAGCTATTAAATTCTTTCCATTTCCAATTGGTGCAGGAGAAAGTTTGTTTGGAAACCTCTCAAAGAAATTGCAGGATTACCAGCAACAAGTCAAGCATGAAACGATAAAAAACTGCGGACACATATCAGTAAAAATTGATATCTCAAGGTTAATTTAAAGGATCCACTTTGCACAATTAGAGACTGAATATATTCTGCAGATAATGTAAGCAATTTGGTATATATTTTAAAAGAATTTCTTCTAATGGTTTTGAATGCCAATTTTGTGTGCATAGATTGCTGCAATTCTTTTCTTGACCTTATTGTGATTTTCTTTTTTCATTTTGAGTTTTATGACCATGAAGTTTATTTGACTAGTCCTTTATGGTTCAAAACAACTATCTAGTATCCATTGAGGCCTTTATGTAGTTTTTGTAATTGTTTCAGCTGAAAGCGAGTCTTGACGCTACAATAAATCACATACAAATCGAGTCTTATTGATGTTTAAATTTCACATACATCTCGAGTTTTATTGGGAACATGGAAATCAAATGATACGAATAGAAATTTGTAACATGAAAGAAACTGTAGTTATGGAAAAATCTAAACAAAAACACCAAACTAAGCCTTGGATGCAAGACCAGCCTTGATTTTCTGAATGGTTGCAACATCAGTCTTGAAGGACATAGCAAGAATTCCATCATCAACACCAGTGCCAAACAAAGTTGTAGGAAGTGAAACTGTGCCTGCATTTGCACTACCAAATCCAGAGATGGCTGTGGCAGCTGCATTAGCATCAGCATTGTACTGGAAATGCATTAGGCCTTTAGGGAACACGAACATGTCTCCATATTGAAGAGTTTGAGTGAAGAGTTTGTTAGTTGTGTCCACAAAACCAACCACAAGACTCCCTTGGATGACAAACAATAGTTCTGCAGAACGTGGGTGAGTATGAGGAGGATTAACACTGCCTGCAGGGAACTGGAGAACAGCCATAGAGACACTCTGGCCATCAAGGACTTGAAACTCTGTCTTGCTAGCCTTTGTTACTTTGAAGGTTGGTATGGTGGAACCAAATACTCCACGCATACCAGTGAAAGTGAAGAGATTGCCATCAACCTGACTTGCATTTGCAGGGACTATGAAGTCTGATAAGATATCGGGATCGCCTGCTTTCGCCATCCAAGAATTGGCAAAGACAGCAAGAAGACATATCAGGCTGATTTTCAAAGAGAATGAGGCCATTGTAAGCTGATTAAAAGTGAAGAAAATAATAGAATTCTAAGATGTTTGTTGTGGTTCTGGCTTGGGATATCATATCATGCTTTAAGGTCAAGTATTTATAGGCCGGAATTCAAGACTTTAGCTAGCCGGCTGGGGTTGATGATCACAAAGTGTTTTTTGTATTTTCACATCCCTCCATGAATCCGAGGGTTGCAAAGATTTTTGTAGATTTTCTGTGATTTGTTCAATGAAGCTTCTCATAATCCTTTTATATTGCAACTTACAATGTATGAGGAGTGGAAGAGTCAAGTAGTTCAAACTTTATATTCCACTCAAGGATGCTATAATAGATTTGGTACATTTGGAGAGTAAGGTGATTCGTGGGTAGATTGATTTTGTGATTGTACCTTAAAAATTTTATACTCTTTTACATGATACAACATGTAATACATGAATATTGTCTTAATCATGTCATTGTATTTGATCCATTATGATCAAATTCATATAAGTTTTTTTTTGTAACTGGAATTTTTTAATTTTTCACTAGACTAATAATCTTTTTCAACCGTAGATCATTAGAATATATTTTTTATATAGTTGTAGTTTAGATTATTAATCTACTAATTACATAGCTTAAATTGGTCGACCTTACTACATGTGAACATATATATTAACCTTAAATTTGTCAAAGTGAACATATATATTAAAATTATTGCTACATGTATTAAAGAATCTCTTGATGCAAAATTGCAACATAAATTACATGCCTTATTTTTTCAAAATTCTAATATATTTTTAATGCCCAAAGTCAAAGTAAGCCAGCACCAAGGAAGTTAAGTTAATCCCAACATTAATTGAACTTTTGTCCAGCTTCACATCCAGCGAAGAGAACAATACCATCCATAATTACCCCTCTAAATTATATTTTCCACCCCAAAATTCCAGTATCATACAACAACAAAATACCAAAACCACCTCCATTATGTCCCTATAAAATAAGGGCCATTCTTAAGGACAAAAACCATTCAAAGCCAATAATCTCACCAAGAAAAGAACAAAAACCATGGCTCCAAAGGCATCGCCAACCTTGAAATTCTTCGTACTTCTTGTGTATACTTCACTAGCCATTTCTCAAATAGCAATGGCAAATGATGCAGAAATTTTGACAGATTTTGAATTGCCTTTTAATGTAACATCAGTAGATGCAAACTATTTCACATTCACTGGTGCAAGATCACTAGTTGGAGCACCACCACCGCCGGTGTTCAATGCTCTTTCAGCCAATGTCTATTCTTTCCCCGCCCTTAGGGGCCAAGGCGTTTCCGTTGAAGTTTTCCGATACCCTGCTGGCGGGATCAATCCTCTGCATAGCCATCCACGAGCAACCGAACTTCTGGTGCTCGTTTCCGGTAGTCTTCGAGTCGGATTTATTGACACCAAGAACAAGTTTTTCAATCAAACCCTTCAAGCTGGTGACATTTTTGTGTTCCCTAAGGGATTAGTCCATTTCCAGTGGAACTTTGATCTTTCTGGCCCCGCTATTGCTGTATCTGCCTATGGAAGTGCAAATGCAGGGGTTGTGTCCCTTCCCACAACATTGTTCACTGCTGGGATTGATGATGCCATTTTGGTTCAGTCTTTCAAAACTGATGTGCCAACCATTGAGAAACTCAAGGCTGGACTTGGCAAACATTGAAATTGAAATGGTTGAGATTTTTCTTTAATTGTAAAAAAAAAAAGAAAAAAAGTAGTATATCAAACATTCTATGGTGATTGTTCTGTTGCTTAAATCTCCTTTATGCAAGAATTTGTAAAGCAAAGTTTCTTCTTATGAGGACAATTAGCGCAACTTCTTGTTAATACATTAGCCATTTCATTTTCTTCCTCTATTTTTTTTTTTTTTTGGCTCCCAACAAAAACTAGAATAGAACAGAAGCTGATACCATAGTAATGAACCACATTTGAAATCACATGCTTATTGGGTTTGAGCATAGGATCTATTAGCTAGTTTTAAGAACTTTCAATTTTTAATTTAGGAAGACGAATTGATTCTCTTTGTCACTCAGTTTTGAACGGTCAAAGTAGAAAATATGTACCCATTAATATTTATAGAGTAGGCAATATTTGAGATTTAGTGTGACTAAAATTTATTTCAATAACCATAAAAATGATCAATTAGTGTCATATCAATTTACTAAGAAATTGATGTCAAAGTCAAGTGAGCGATAAAGAATGAGAGGAATTTTATTTGAATAGTTTTGTGTGAATCATACAAGTCAATCTTCATTAATCTTCATTTTAAGTTATTATAATGAGTAACAATAAATGTATGATGAATAAGTACTTTAGTATAAAGTATGATGTTTTGCTCACAATAAATAGAAGATGCTTATTGATTCAAAAATATTCCTCGTAGATGTGTCACGCTTCTACACAAATTTAAGATACAAAAGAAATTATTTAGCGGAAAAATCTCAGATTTTGATTCCAAATATTTATTTTTTCTCAATATTGGTCATAATTCTTTTATTTTATCAATTTTTATCCTCAAATAATTTTCAATAAAAGCTTTTCATCATTCCAGTCAATTTTTGTCGGATTTCGGAAAAATATTATTTAAAATTTTTATTGAAATTTTTTTATTAAGAGGGAAAATATGAAAATTAAAAAAGGGCCCTTTTTCTTCCCTTCTTCCTGCATCCCGTCCGTCTTCTTGCTCCCTTCTTCTGCTCTAAGGTGCATTTTGCCGAGCTATTTTAGCTCCGTTTTCTTGTTTCTCTAGTGGGCTTCTGTTCCTCTTCTTCTATAAGTTCTTGGTGAACAATTTTATTTATTTGAGTTAAATGGAGTAGTTCTTGAGTAGATTTGTTTGTAAGTTTTGTAGGGATGTAGAGTTGTTGATTTCCTTCTTATTGGGTTATTTTAGGGGACTCTATAGGAAGAAGGTTACCTTGATTTTGACATATAAATTATAATGGTATTGGCTTGGGGATATCCCGGCAAATTTATTGAAAAATCAGCTTGTTATCATGCTCCTTCAGTGTGATAGGAATGAGGATTATCAGCTTCTTCAGTGTTCAAAACTAATTTTGTTTAGAGAAATCATCATCACAGTCTCAAATTTCAGTTTTCTCCCGAAGAACAAAAGGTCGCAGGCTCAATCCCAGAAGAACAGATCAATAATCAGAAGCAAAAAAAACAGTGACTGAAAAGCAAGCAATGCCATATATGTTGTCTTTTACACACACACATACAGAAACACATGGCCATCAAATTGATGAAAGCACAGTGGATTTGTTGTTCGAAAAGGACATAAAAACATATGGAAATTTATCTAGTTTCGGATAAAAGGACTTTACTTATAACACGTCAATTAATATAAATACAATTACTCAAAAGCAAACTATGATTGGGTAGAATGATAGCTAGGTGGTCAGAGCTTTCGTCCCACGTCAAAAAGATCCTGAGGTCGAGCCCGTTTTCGGTTTTCCTCTTTTCATGATATAATAAAAAAACATAAAATAAAAAATAATCTACGTTTGACAGAGAGAAAACAGGCTAGAGAGATGGGCCCACCCAAAATCTTCCAGTGGACCCCTTTGTCACCATTCCTAAAAGAGCATTTAATATTTATTTAACTAAAAATGGCCCACACTTTTATGTCCTATTCGATTCCTTCTTCATTTCCCGTTCCATCCCATATCGGGTAAAATGATCTGAAAATGGAATCAAACGGCAACGCCGCCGGCGCCGCTTCAGCCACAGGATTCCACCGCCATCATCACAGTAAACAACCCTCCTTGGTTCGCCTCCTCACCATTCCACCCAACTCCTTCTCACAACCCACGAATTCTCACGAAAATGAACTCTCTGAAGACGACATTTTTTGCTCTTCTCCGGACTTCTCCTCTTCTACATCTTCCTCCGCGATTGCTACTTCCCATCTTCCCTCGCATAATCAACAAGGTATCCTTGCTGCTTTACCCGTCCAATCCGAGTCAGAGATGCGATCCGTGTTCAACCACAAAGCATCATCAGTGTCTGTTTCCCCGGTGACAGCGACATCTCCGGTATCCTTAACGTCGTCTTCTTCATCTGCTCGTTTATTTATCCCTAAACGGCCTCCGCAGCCGCATAAATTATTCCAGCAATCTGCTCCTGTAAATGTTCCTCTGCTATCTGAGGCAATGAGGAGAAGTATGGAGGCGCGGTTATTTGATGATGTGATTGAAGATAATGATGACGAGGAGGATGGATATGGAACAGATTTGATGCCGCCGCATATGATTGTTGCCTCCAAACAGGCGCCAATCTCGGCTTGCTCAGTGCTTGAAGGTATGGGAAGGACGCTCAAAGGAAGGGATTTAAGGCAGGTTCGGAATGCTGTGTTGCGGAAGACAGGTTTTATCGATTGATTGTATTGTACTTCCTTTGAATTCATGTAAAGTTGGTCGCTTTGTTGTTTATTGCAGTAAATTCCAAAACTTCCTTTTTTGTATTCTTTTTCCATTTGAATATAATTAGGCGTTAATTAAATTCCATCCTAATGCATGTTCTGGTAAATTTAAAAGAAATGAGAAAGAAAAGGGTGGGTATTGGGGATGGTCGTTTGTGAACGATCTTAGTTTTGACGGAATATGGATTGACATTGATTGATCGAAAATCAATATTGTTGTTTTTAAATTGAATTGTGGATTGAAGATTTAGTCTAATAATACATAATTTGCGTGTGAGTGACATCGATTAATTCATTTCGGCAATATCTAGATTATAGAAGTTAAGGTTGTGCATGAATGCTTCACTTACATTGAGTTTGCAGCCTTGTATAGCTAGATTTCCTCGTGGAAGCTTAGTGTTAAAAAATTCTATAAGAAAGAGAATGAATCGAATATGCACGCATTGGTACATTATAGGCATGAAACCTATGTTCATTGAAATGGAAGTGATTTTTATGCTTTTCCTATTAGGAGTATAGATTCCTGTGGCTAAATTGAATGATTATTTATTCAGAATATTATTTCCTCAAGTCACACGAATGGAGCTATTCAACAGAAATTCTCGCATCACATTGCCCTGGAAACTGGAGTTTTAAAAATTAGGACTGCCAACCGTCTTGATCAAGAAGTTGATATCTTTCTAGTTTTGATTATTTTTCAACCAAACATTTATTGGTTCAGATGTTTTATCCTAGCAAAAGTAAAAAGAAAGTATCTATACATTGAAAATGGATGAATCCATGGAAATTTGTTAAGTTCAACACTAAGTTAATTATTCCTAGAATATGTTTTTGCTTATTTTAAACCCATTAACAACATGGTGGATCCTGTTCCAAGAGGACCATGCTCATTATGATTTACCTTGAGATTCAATTTTTGGAATATGTCCGATCTTAGTTTGACTTTGCATTATGACATGAAGGCAGTATCTGGTGTTTAGGAACATTAATGAAATCCTTGTACCTATGATTTTGTTCTCTGCTCCCATCTTTTCTGTGAGAAGATAACTTTTAAGCACCGTATGCCCCTTGATGCTTTCATCTACATGGTGTTTTTCGTCTTCACCTATTCATTATGTTCTCTAGCATCCATTCTTGACCTTTAGTGCTTGTACAAAAAGTTTCAGATAATAAGTAACATTCTGTCAATTGCCAAAATCTAGTGTAAACAATTGAGATCCCTTGCTTGGTGACTGAAGTTCCATTTTCGGCACATGTTTGGTGGTTCCAATTTTATAGATACTACTTTGTGCTGCACATGAATTGAAAGCCAGCTGATACACAGTTGGCTACTTATAATGGAGAGTTATTTTCCCATCTACATCCTCACTGCAGATCTCTTGATGACAGATATGTCACTTAAAGCAATGCTGAGATGTGGGCCTTTTCCTTTTAGGTGGATTTTTCTCAGGGTCTTAAAGCAAGTGGAGAAATTGTGGTTATTTGGAGGTGAGTTTGAGAAGTTAACTTGAGAGTTCAAGCTTGTATGATGTTGATGGTCATTCTGCTGCTGAATCTGTAAACAAAGTTTTGATGCATATACAGACAAATAACACCCAAGCTCTCTATTAAAGATCTATGACATTTTAATTTTAGCTGACATATTTGTACAAGGATTTGCATGTCTCCATCCAGAATTATCTTACAAGCATCCATATGGATTATCCCACATGAATCTTAAGATTTAATTATTTCATATTTCCTTTAATTTATGAAAAATCATAATTTTTACTATGTTATAGTCATTTCGCTTTATTCCAACCATTGTTATTTGCATAGACTATAAATAAGCTTTAGTATGCAGTTAATACATGGAACATGGGAAACTAAATTTTGTGTTATTTATTGAAGGGAGTACTTATGAGTTGTGTATGCCAGGGTTGCACCTTATTAAAAAAGAGGTTTGTCATAGCTTTTGTGTTAATTTACTTCCTCCCTCCAAAACTGAATTTTTATTTTAGATTGTCAAGAAATGAATGTCACATTTTCAAAATATATATATATATATATATATATTTCATCTAATTTGTTTTAAATAATTTACTTAGTTTATGAATTCAATTCCTAACACATATGCCCCACTACTAGTTTAATTAATAAATAGGGATTATTTAGTAACACATATAGTTTTTCTTTATTTCTATGCAAAGTCGAGCTGATACATTCAATTTTGGAGGGAATATTATTTTTTAATTATGCAGCATAACTGGGTACCTAAGTTTATTTTAGTTACCAAATTCAAAATTTTATGTTATTTATAGCAGGGGAGCACTTAGGAAGAAAAGGTTTGTCAAAATGTTTCAGACCTTCCCTGAATTTGATATGTTAATTTGGTATGTAATGAGTAGCATAGTTTTCAAATTTTAGAGCAGCCATTTGGATCCAAAACTTCTTGCAGTTTTGTTTCTTTCTTCCAGAGCAAAGAAAAGGAAGTCTAGTCCACGCAGGAAAAACATTGGCTGCATTTGGAAAGCCTATTTTCTTACTTTCTATATTATATCTTTTGCTTGGATTTGTGAAATTGGAAATGGAGCTAGATGATATGACTTCATATGCTTTCAGAATTGGGTTTCAGATTTCATATAGACTGTTGGACTTTATCAGCATAAAACAATTCTTTTATTCTTATAAGTATTCCGATTATGTCTGAAATGTTTGAAGTCATGTATGATACATTATCTCATTACTCTTGCCTTTTGGGTGTTCAAATGAGTCAGATTTTGTTCTTCTATAGGAATTTCAAGTGAATTTCTCCCATGACTAGATTGAACATAGTGAAACTAGAAATAAGCAACTGAATCGCCTCATTTTGTAATTTCTATGGAGAATATTTGAATAAAGGATTGGGAATCATTGTTTGTATTTGAGTATGAGTAAGTTCTTGAGAAGACTATCACTGAATTGATTTTAAAACCCTTACATGTTCTTTCATCAATCCTCTCATATCTTACTAGAGAGGGCCGAGGGGTCACCTCAGTAGGAAATATCATTTTTTCTTCCCATAGATAAGTTTCACTGGTTTACCGACACTAGATAATATACCTGATGGAGTCAAAGACAAGAAGAACTTGTTGGATAGTGCTTTTTGTTTATGAGACACTAAACAGGGATATGCAGTTCAATGTGCACAATGCAGCCGAATCAGCAAGTACTCGCAAAGTTCATAATTCCTCTTACCTGAGAAAACCTGGGTGTTGCTTTTAACCCCTTCATGAGCATCATTATTGAAATGCATGTGCGATGTCTTGAGTTGATTCAATAAAAGGCATTCTGCTTATTTTCAAAATTAGAAAAAGGTATTGAACCCATTTTGTATACACCCAGAAAAGCCCAAGACTTTGTAATTTTTCTGTTTGCATATGATTCTTTCTCTTGATGTGCAAACAGAAAAAGCTTACAGAGACACACATAAAGTAGATACAGAATTGAGGCTGGAGCAAAATAGGGTTTTAGATTAAAAGACTCTTTTTTATATCTTTGACATGCCTTGGTTCAGTTTCCTTGCTTTCCTGCCAAACTCGGCTGGGAATTTCTTTTGCTCTTTCCATTGTCTGATTTCTGTATAATTTGATGGAGTCAAAATACGATGTACTTGACTGACCAAGATTTGCACGTCGGCACCTCCTATGGGATTTGGAGAGTCTAGAATCCTTATCTGTTTGACTTGGATGCAGCCAATTTTGGGGTTGATTTGCTTTCTAATGTTTGTCAGTGGTTTTTTTATTCTGCTCTTTTTCATCCATTGCATAGTCTGCATTTGTACATCAAAATTGGCTTTAGTAGATTGCATATGAATAGTTTTCCAGATATGATTTTGGATTTTCTTGAATTTGAAAACATAATTATTGACTTCATCATCTTCTATCTCAGATGAAGCTATCTTGCGATCTATTCATTTGAACAAGAAAGTTTTTCTTTTTTTGGTTCGGTTTGGTGGGAGGGGGGAAGGGGGGATGTTTGGGTGATGATGGTGTAGGAGTAGGAGAAAAGGGTGGAGCATTTCATCTTAATTTCTTAGCCATTATTACATTCTCTTTTCTGGATGGAAACGCATCTCTTTAGCTATTGCATTCTCCTTTCTACATGACCATCTAGAGTAAAATAGGCGGGGAAAAAAAAGAGCTTTGCTAGGGGTAGAAAAGGAAAGCTACACTATCCACTGATTTTTTCCCTTCTCTGATGGAATCGATACTTCAGTTAACTAAATACCATAGAAATGATCTCACCAATGAGATTCAGATCACATCAAATTAAGCATAAAAGACTCACAATACAAGAAGTTCAACTCTGTTTTGCTTAAAATGGGAGACCTAGCAAGCCAAGAACGGTAAATATGGATAACTGAAACGATAATCTTTCCATTTGCCGAAAGGAAAATTTGGTGATTTACCTAAGTCTTTCTTGGGAAAAATATATTTTCTGGGAGTTTTTTTAAAAAAAGATAATCTATATTTACTTATATAACCTCCTTATGTTGTCCCGCGCTTGGAAAGAATTAGTCATTACTTTAAATTAGCTTACATACGATAAAAAATAAAAAAAAAAGCTTACATAGAATATGTTTGAATTTTGTGTCACGTATAATAAATAAAATTTCTCAAGTTAACTATAAAATTATATAATCATAACCAAATTATATTCAAGAAAAATTTAAATATAAAATTATATCAGAATATGTTTGATGCTGCTTTTTTCCCCCTAATAATAATCCCTTTTAAAACCAATTTTCCTCTAATTTTGTTTTTTATTTTTATTTAGGAAAAATACAAAAGCCACTCAATCCTTCATATAAAGCCCTAGCTTGGGAGGCACGTTTCAAACACCAAAAAGCTTCATAGATTTAGGAAATTTTAATAGCCATTAGTGCATTTATAGTTAAATCTTGTTATAAATATTGACAAACTGTTTTATATTTTGTCCAAATATTTATGATCCCCCTTTCTTTTCATTGGACCTACTTTATTTTATGTGAAATGGACAGACACAAAATAAATAAATACTAGAAATTATGCAAACAGTGTCTTGAAAGGGCCATAATGCTAACTAGTCTTTCTCAACTTGTACTTCATACTGTTGCCTTCCCAGTGCCCACTTGGAGATAATGCCCTAACAACAAGAAGTGCATAAAGTATGTGGTTGCATTTGATGTTGAAATAATTATGCACCAAACAAACACACACAATCTCAACTCTCAAGAGCATTACATAAAAAATTATACTATTCTAATTAGACCAAGGAAAATTAGCTCAACTGACCCTATATGTTTGGTCATTAACCATTAAAGTTCAATATCTTTCATATTGATATATAAAATTCTATATATTTAAATCATTGACCATTAAAGTCTGATATATATTATATTGAACTATAAAGTCTTATATGATTTAGATTGTTAGTCTATAAAATCATTTTTATTTAAAGAATTGACAAACAAATTCTTTTTTACTAGAAAATATCTCAGATTCTGACAAATATATTGTGTGACCATCACGTCATGAATAAAGAAAGGCTATATTTGTCATTTTAAAAAATTTCAATAGTTAAAAAAATAAGGGAATAATAAATACATAAATCAATCGCACTTTTATCGAAATAATTTTTACCGAAATAACATATCATGGAAATATCATTGATTTGTGTATTTATTACTTCATGAAAATTTTTTTACACTTGAAAAAAAATTTGAAATAACAAATATACCTCTTCATTATTCATCACGATATGGTCACATGATATATTTGTCAGAATCTAGAATGTTTTAATATGAAATATATTGGACTCTAATAGTCAACGATCCAGGATTTTATAGATCATTATGAAAGTTATTAAAATCAACTATCCAAAGAAATAGGACAAATTGGATTAGTTGGGCTAATTTTCCTTAAATGAAAGCTTCACTAAGTACATTTGAAGTGAAACTTCAATAGTGAACATATATCACATCATTGAAACCTTAAATAGAAGCTCAAGAGGACCAATCAGATTTCCTTTTCATTCTACAATTCAAGTACCAAACTTTAATATTTCTTAATTTTGAGATCAAGTCAAATTTCTTCTATACTCAAAAATAACTATTAAACTAATCTTTCAAAAACAAAACTATTAAAGATCTTAAGTTTACAAATTGTGAATGCATGATATTTTTTGTTCTTTTATCGTATCACTGTTCATATATACTTAAGTAGCAGATGTATATTAATAGAATATTTAATTATATTTATTGTATACATGAACTACTTGAATCAAAACTCATTTGCATTATTCAATACTTTATTACTGAATCAAGAATTATGCCACTTAATTTGACATTCTGATAGTCAACCGATCTTCATTAAGAGTCTTTTCTCTTACAGTAGAGTACGAATGTTTGACAAGAATCGTGCAACAACTTCTCAGCTTCAATTGTTTTCCAGATCCTATTTCCTAACTTGGAGGCTACATTTAATACGCTGAAATGAACTGGGCTTGGAAGGCTTCGATGCAAGAACTCGATTTTTTACAGCCTGTTAAGTCTTCCCTTTCTAATGAAACAATTCAATCTTTTTTAAAAATAAATAAATAAAAAGTGAAACAATTCAAAATAATAATAAGATCCCATTAAAGACTTTGATGCTCACCTCTCTATAGGGTTTGATCCAAATATTTTAGAAAAGAATGTTTAAATGGCCTGTTCACTTTTGTAAGGATAATTTTCAAATTTAGTCCTTAAAGTTTGACATTTTGTCATTTTGATCCCCTTTTTTGACTTTTTATATCCCTTAACAATTTGTATTGACTATTTTGGTACTTCCAACTAAAAAAGTTGTTGGAATTTATCCAAGCAACACACGTGACATTCACCCGTGCAATTTTTAAATTGCAAAATTATCAAATTACAACGATAATTTGTCAATTTGGTTTCTTAAGTTTATAGTATTAACTATTAGGTCCTTCATCATTTTCTCATACTTGTTACATTCCTTGGAAAAAACAATTATCATGTTTTTGATCAATATCTAACATTTTAATTCGATATATATATATATATATATATATATACACACTTTTTGTCTAATATATTAATTTTTGCCTTGATCTAACTTGAGAAAATGTAGGAAAATACAAAACAACAAAATGCTTAAGTTGTTGAACTTTTGATAGTTTTGAGTTACAAGATGAGGCCTTCAATTATGGTTAAGATAGTTCAAAAGATTGAACAACTTGAAGAGGATTAAAGTTCCATCTTTTGAAGTATAAAAGAAGGGAGAAAAAGAAAAAAATAAAAATAATAATAAAAAAAAAGGAGTTGGCACTTTTAATTCCGGAAACTATAGTGATAAACTGAGATACCTAAGAACAAAAAGAGAAAAAAATAGAGGACGGGATGAGTCTTTTCCTTTACTTGATATTTTGCTGGAATAGTTTTCCGCAAAAAATATTTCAACTATATATCTATGTTCATTTAATTGGATATTCATAAGACATTATTCGACTTTGGTAGTTCTTTAATCTTTCATGCATCTTTACTTGGATGGAGTGTTGAAATGAATCATATGAAGATATTTTTGCTATTCAAAATTAAGAGAAATATTTTTTCCAAGTCTTAAAAATTTGAATCCGTGGTCCAAAGTTTGCTGGAGACAGAAAGTGATAGATACATTTAATCTAATTTATTTTTTGAACAATAGTTGGTACAAAAATAATTGCAAAATGTGGACCAAAATCAAAAAGATAAATTGATTTTGGTGTAAACATAGGAAACATTAAGAGCCTTACTGCCTAAGAAGAAAAAAAGGAAAAAATTTCAAATGATTATGATTGAGTTGTTTGGTAAAACAAAAATCAAACTTAGTTAAAAGAAAAGGATAGACATGTCGTGTAAGAAATTCATATCGGATACATCTTAGACTCAATAATTTAAAATTATGGTTTTTTTTTTATAATTTTACTAATATTCATCTTTCTTGTTGTTTTTTTTTCGGTGGAGAACAATTAATTTCATGTTGAGACTTCCTTTTTCTTACCAAACTTTCTGTCTCATTAATTTTTCTACGGGGAATTGCAAGTTGAAAAATGAAGAAATGAGACGAGGATGTCTTATAATAGATGGGGGACAACCAAAATGCCCTTTTATGCACAGGAACAGCATAGAATGAATTTTAGCTGAGGAATGTGTGAATTAATATGCCAAGCCAAGCACTCGTTTAATTTCCCTTTCAATGGTAGGCAGACTTACTGATACAAGAATGGGAATAATTATTGTGGTTTGATGTGGCTAAACTTTGATTCATTCATTCCAAAAAGGAATAGAAGGTAATTTATACCTTATGTCCTTCAAAAAGAGGAAAGGGTGAATGGGAGAGTGGAGACTCCAATATTTTTCGTGAGAGGCCTATCCCTTTTATAGGTAAAAGATATGCATCATATGCATCTTAAAAAAAGATGAAAAAATAGCCCTTTTAGCTAACCCTTGGCCGAAGTCTTAGTTTTGCTTCCATTTTTGCGAAAGTCTTTTTGAGGTTCGAAGGCTTGTGAAAGTCTTAAACACTCGAAGGCCGTATTAATGTTTCCGTTATGCGAAAGTCTTTTTGTGCTTCCATAAGCCGAAAGGCTTTTAAAATGCTAAAAAGCTCAAGGTGGATGGCTCAAGTGAGCCGCCATATGATGCTGTCTTGGAAAAGAGAAAATGGGGAATGGTGAATGAGGGAGTGGAGACTTCAATATTTTTTTGTTAGAGACCACTCCTTTTATAGGTAGAGATAATAAGTTAAATATTATAGATTTACAATGTCAGATATTATATTTGCCCATATAAACCATGGTTCAATACTAGGCCAACCTGAGCTTTGCAAACCAAGAAAATATTCATAATTTGGCCCAAATATTTTTCTTTTACTCAAGAAAAAGAGATAGCTTTTCCTCAAAAAAGAAAAAAAAAAAGAAAGAAGAAGATATAGGTATACTATTAAAAAGACAAATATATGGAAACATATCTCACTCTAAAATAAGTTAAGTATCCAAAAAAGAGATACTTAACATTTCTTTAATCCATGTGAAAGGTCATAAGTGACAACTATTACAAATACATTCAGGAAGGGATATTCATCGAATTTAGAATCTCATATCTCATAAAAAAAAAATGCTTTCACTAATATCTCTGGTCCAGAATCATTTCCTCTTTTCCTCTAAAATAAAATCTCTGGTCCATAATATTATTTGTCTCATCCGAAGAAAATTTTGTTACGAATTATTACATGTTAAAAAATTAAAAATATATTAATTATTAATTTCTCAATATTACTCTATATTCTTAGTTAATATACAAAATTACTTTAATTATTTTATTTATTTTACTACTAATTTAGACAACTTAAATAATTTTTCTTAATTTTTTACAAGTTCTCAAACGAGATTACGAAGACTCTGATAATACTTTCTAATTAATTAGTAGGGCTATAGTAGTTGAATTGCATCCTCCCCTCCTCTTAATATTATATGCAAAATGAAAAAAAAAAAAACTTTATTATATCATATGCATCAATATGCACTTCATCCCTCAGCACCTGGCGGTCTAGGGCCTGAAATTAATGCACCATGGCCAAGAATGTAACTGTTAGATAGCCCTCTTCCCACCCCATAAACTTTCCCGTGAAAAATATAAGTCATTTATATTTAAAAAAAGAATTTATTTTTAAAATGCTCTTAATTATTAGATGTGTATTTTATTGAAACTTATGTTTGTTCCTTTTAAAATGATGAGAGATGTGCTAGAAAAGATAAAAATAAATAAAAATATTATAAAAAATAAGGAGTAAAATATTCCTAAAAAGTTATAAACAAACACAAATTGTCCAAATGACTTTTATTTTTTTACAAGTGAAGTAGTATATAACATGGATTGGGGAGGAATATAATCAAGTTTTTTCCCAAAAGTCTTGGTGGGGTGGGGTATATGACTTTCAACTAACGACCAATTTGGTGTTTAGAAGAAAGTTAAAAAACATGATTTGTAAATATAACTTTTTTACTAAATGTGACACTTTTGTATTTTATTTTTTTTCAAAAATATTCCTAAATCTCCTCTAAAACTCTCCCAACTTTCTAACTAATTTTAACTGAAAAAATTGAAATTTTGAACGTGATTATAAAAAATTCATCAACAACAAAGATTAATAAACAAAAAATATATCTCATTTATTTCATAATCTTGAAAAATTTTATAAAAAAATCTTCTTCTTTAAAAAATGAGAGTAAAATAATTAAAAGAAGAAAAAAATTCATCAACAATAGTGATGTACTTGTCCTACATGAATTTTTCAAAAGAAAATAAAGAAATGTCTATCTATAAAATTTGAGATGCTAGACTTAAATCAGTGTGTAATAAATGTCTATCGATTAAATGGGTTGGGAAGGTGCATAGCCAAGCCAACCACGTGTGGTTGGCTCGATCGTGAATTTTCTTTTGGGTTATGATTAGTCATTTGTTTGTCTTTCTTCGAGTCAAGGTTGGCTCACTGTATGGTGGCAAAGGTATTTTCGTCATATACTTACTTTACATTTAATAAAATTATTCTTTTCGTTTTATAATAAATTGTTAACTTTGAATTTATAGAAAAATTAAAGTAAGTATTGAAAATAATAATTATATAATTAAAGTTATTAAGTTACTCTCATTTAATAGTTAATGTATATGTATTAATTCTTCTTAAAAAATACATTACTCACTAAATAGTTAATAACTCATCAAAATTCATTATTATAACAAGGATATAATTATAAAAATGTATCTTCAAAATTCGACTTTGTAAAGTGGTACTTGGTGGATTTTGTTTTTGGATGAGGCCTGTGTTTTCTCTGTTCTGGCCACTGCAGTGTTTTTGTTCTGTACAGTGTTTGTGGTGGTTTTTTTTGGGGTGGTGCAGCACTGCTGCTCGCTGTTGCTGCCTGTATATTCTTCCTTTTAATATAAACTCCAACCTAAAAAAAAAAAACATCAACTTTTGCATTTATACATATAATTCACGTGTTTGGCTAATATCAGTTTTTATCTAAATTACTATCTTTTAATATTTTTTGTATAAATTCAATCTAATAGTCCCGTTAATTTTCTAAGTAAGAATAAATAAAATTTTATAAAACAATAATAGTATTTTCAAACAAGACCATCATATAAAAAAGTTATTATCTGTCTTCTAGGAAAAATAACTATAAAACTAATAATAAATTCTAAGAATAATAAAAATAATATTAATGGTACTTTGCAAAATAAAAAATAAAAAAACTAATGTAGGAATATTAAAAAAGAAAATAATACAACAAATGATGTTCTTATTCGCTTTTGTTATAATATATCTAAAGGCTAAAGCCAATTGATCTCGATCCATCTCTCTTTTACGTGAGGGCCACACGAGGATAAACTCGATCACATTTTGATTTCTTTATGGACATATGCTCCGTATTCCAAGTCTTCTTTAGCTTTATTATTATTTCTTCTTATGTAGTTGTCAATAGCTAATGACAAATAAGATGCAAGTTACAACATTTATGATTTGAAAGATAATGGATTAACCCCATGAAGTTTGGAAACCTAATGTTTTCGCTAGTCAATTAATTTTTAAAAAATATTTTTAACATCCAAAATATTATTATAATAAATCTAAATGATTTGATGATGGTATATTAAAATAGAAATTGTTGAATTATTAAATTGTTAGTATTTAATTAGTATTTTTGTCTCCACAACTGCAAGACGTGTGATGTTTTCAATATTATAGTAATTTTCTAGATAATGTGTTTCTTTTTCTTTTTTATTTGTTTTTAAATTTATTATTCAATATATTATTATATTAACATTTTAATTTGTTTGTTTACAATAATAAGTAATTTTATTACTATAATGATCTATTTTTTTAAGTTTGTCTAAAGCCTTGTCAACCACAAAACTGGGCATGGTCATCATGATCCCCACAATTACAATTGTAGTTTAAGAAAGAAAAAAAGGTTGTGAATAGCGAAAGCGAATACATGCCATCTAATCAACGTTTTTCATCTAGATTTCCAAGCTCGAAATCTTCAGTCAATGACACTTCTTAATAGAGTTTAACTATCATTAAACATTTCTTCCACATTTCTTGGTCTCGAACCTTTTCGGAATTCTTGAAGTTGTTTTCTTCCTCTTATAAAAGGTGCAAAGTAGCCTTTTATATTTGGATTGGGATCAACCAAATTACCAATAAAAATATACTCACGAGAGCTCCTTTTTACAAGATGTTTCACATATATTAAAAAATTATTTAACTTTCTATTATATTTTTATTTATTATATTTGGAATAAAGAGTATTAGTTGTTCTTGAAATAATGAGAAAATAAGTATGAATAAAATAGTCAATAATAGATAAAATAATAGTAAAAAGTAACTAAATATTTTATATTTATGAACAAGTGAGTTTGCATATTAATAAAAAGAGAAAGAGGGAATATTTTAAAAAAAAACATTTTGCTTGCATTACCGATGGAAAATTCCATTTACCAATTAATTGAAATGCATATCTCTAGGTGGATGTGGAAAATTTAATTCTGAATTTCGAATAGCTCAAAAGAAAAATTCTTGTATCGTGTGCTCTTCCTTCCAATAGAAAGCATATGCCGAAACCAGAAAATAAACCTAAATATATAAAAATTTTACAACCATGCTAAAAAATATGCACATATATACAAAAATTAGGCAAGAGATTGTTAACAATATAAATGTAGCAAAAAAAAAAAAAAAAAAGCAAATCACAATGGTGATTTGGGTTACCACACGCGAACCAAAACTATGATTGAAGAGCAAAAAATGCCCATTAATTTGGACTCTTTAAATGTTCCTAACCTGCCCCTAGGTTTGTTTGGAATCTTCATGAGACTCTTATTTCTTGTTGCCCTTTTCCTTCCTTTTTTCACTTCATAAATCACTTTCCCAACCAAAAGTTGAGAAAAGCCTCAACCTAGCATTCCACTTTAGTTATGTCTATTATTATACAGTTCACCCAAAATAACCCTTTGTTTTCACTTTTGATCCGATATAACCCTGATGGTGGAAGCTACAACAAAATAACCTCAAATATATTTTGCAGAACCTCAAGAATAAAAGACGAGACTTGAGAACTATATTTGGATTGTCATTCAAAAATGTTTTTCATTCCCCGTAAAAACATTTTTATCTAACTCTTCATATAGATCGCACTCAATCACATAAATAATATTTTTTTATTACATTTTAATTATAATTATAATTTTAAATAATTTATTAACTATATTTTATACATATAAAACTCAAAACATATCAATTAATTTTTAATTTTCAATAAAAAATTATTATTCAAACATAACTCTATTTTAAAAACACACATTCAAAACTCAGATCAAAATATACTCCATCTTTTTGTAGAAAATGGTTTTTCCCAAGTTAGTCTTCCCATAAAAACATGTTTCCAATTATGTCTTTTTTTAAAATGTGTTTCCCAACTATGTCTTAGAGTGCATTAAAAAAAAAAGGACGTTACTCGGACAAGACAAAAAAATGCATATTTTTGTTAAGCAAAATATATATTTAAATTAAAAAATAAGAAATATATTTTTGTTAATGTTTATAAATTAAGATTGAAACTGTTGTAAAATTATAATAAAAAAAACATACATAAATATTTCATTTATTAATATAAAAATGATGAAAATAAAGTTATAATCAAGAAATTATATAAAATTAGTGCTTTTAAATAGTAAATATATATAAAAAAAATCAATAGTTTGCGTAATCATGGCAGTCAAATGCATCACAATCCCAATTACGTCATCTCCTTCTTTTTTTCACTCTCCACTCATTTTCAAAGAAAACACAATTGGGAAACAGTCTTCATCTTCCCATAAAGACGTAGTTGGGAAAAATGTTTTCCATAAAAACTTAGTTCTCAGTTACATCTTTTATTCTCTAGATTCCAACGTTCTCGCAAATAGTCAAGTTTATGTCGGATCAAAAGTTGAAAGAAAAAAGAGAGAGGTTATTTTAAATAAAAGCTCCAATTCAACCCCCCCCCCCCTTTTTAATGGCTAACTCAATCAATATCTACGACCATTTTGTAATATATAATTAATTCGATCGACTCGTTCGATTGATCATCTTATGTGGGTGTAAAGCTTCCAATAGAGTTTTAGCGGACATTATTTTTCCAATATTTGAACTCAAGGTCTTCATTAGATATCAAATGTTCTTTTAATTTCAAATTCTATATCAATTTACTATTTTAAAAAATCAACATGAACTCTAAAATTTCGAGCAAGACGTTTTCTTTTACTTTTTTGATGTGCAATTCTAGAGTTTATATATAAACGTATGTTAATTTTTCAAAACATTGAATTGACGATAATGACCACCTATTCTTTAGTGAAAGAAAAGTATTTTGCTTTTAGAGTCCATTATATCTTTAGTACGGTGATGCTTATACTTTCCTTTGGCATTTACTATTGTATTTGGAAGGTCACTTTACAGTCTTTACTTGTGTATTGATGTTGTGACTCGCTAGGTTTCTATTGATGTTGTGTTCTCTCAGGACAGATATTTATAGTACTTTCTTTATACCCTTTCTTCTTGTTCTAGCAGGACCCCATTGATTTATCAATCTCACGTGATTTCTTTGGACAGTATTTTGTGTCAGTTAACTTACTAATTAACATACCTGTATTAGCTCGTAATTTGCTAATTAGCACGTGTATTGATAGCTCTTAATTAACTAACTAGACTGAGAATTTTACTACTAAAAAGGAATTGGACAACCCTTCATTCAAAAGACTTCTTTTGGAGTGCCATTAGGCCTATGCTGATTTTTTAACATCTTGAACTCAAGGTCATGATGATACCCCTTTCATGGATTTGATACTGTAACAATTAAATGTGAATTCTGAGTTTATACATAATATATACTTGTTGATGTAGAAAATAAATATACATATTGTCATATTGTCACATTTGACCTGGAGTCACTCCTGCAAGAATAATGCCCCTGGCCTGGATTGATGGAAAGTGTTCAAAAATCAGTACAGCTAGAAGTCTAGAATCATTAAGAAACTGATAAGATCGAAAGCCATGTTCATCTGATCATAATCAAGGCTATTGAGAATTTATGTAGCCACTGCTTCATCTGTACCAACTACCATCTCAGGCTTGGGGCCCTTCATTTACTATACTTGTTAGAGTTGTTCTTGTATTTATATATGGTGCTTCTGCCTTCTCCATCTCACACTAAACTCATTGCTACCATGGCATCTCAACAGGTTGTTTTTGTGCTGCTCTTCCTCACTTTGGCTCTTGCAACAGTTCAAGCATCTTCAAGTCATATCCTCAAGGGCTCTGTCAACTGCCTTGACTGTGATCTTATGCATCACCATGATCTCTCAGGTTTCCATTTCTTTTCTCACCCTATTGTTTTTCAAAGCAGTTCTGCAGGTGATGATGGGGTTAGTCTAAAGATTTTTAGTGGAAATATAAATAAGTTTAAGACCCAACCAGTATCCTTATCTGTTTTACGTCCATGACTAATTAATTCAGTCTGCTCTTAGAGTCGGATTCCTACAGCCTTGCAGGGAAGAGAGCTCCTAACTGAGTTTTTCTGTATACAAAATCTTAAACTCGCAACTTTCCTTAAGGGACAATAATCTCCTTACAGCTTGTGTAAACTTGTGGGTTTTATTGGAAATATATATAAATATATATTGTGGTTGGTTAGGTCTTGATAGCCTGTACAAACACTAAATTTAGTAGGTAGTTTCTTAGTTAATTAACCACGTTTATGCTAGATATTATTAGTACCACATCTAAGGTCTTGATTCGTTGTTTCTTGGTTTCATTTCCATATTTGTAACAGAAATTAAGGTCTTGGTGAGGTGCAGTGATGTGAAAAAGACGGTCATGGCAACCACAAAAGAAGATGGAACTTTCGAGACTGAGCTTCCAACTGCAACTTCTCCTAATAATGCACCGAAATGCATGGCCAAGATTGTTGGATCAGGTTCGAGGTTGCTTTATACTTCAGGGAAGAAGACCATTTCAAGTGTTGTTAAAGTTCAAGGCCAAGATTACTACACAAATGCAGAGCCTCTCAACTTCTACAAATCATGCCCACAACAGAAGCATGCTGAGTGTGCTTCAGCAAACATTGGTTCATCCCAAACTGTTGATGTTCCTTTGCCAAGGGAATGGGGATTAGCACCATCTAGCTACTATTTTCCCTTTATTCCCATCATTGGGATACCCTAAACTCATCTTGTTGAAGATCTTTATTTTAGATCTCTAATTTGAGTTTTACCTTTTCTTATTGCCCTCCTTGGTTTGGAAACTTTGTGAGATAAGGCTTTTGAAGTACCCCAAAAAAAAAAAAAAGGTTTGTTTACTGAGTTTTTATATGAAGTCTAATATGGATGTGTTTTACCTATATAAATATAGGGAATATGTACTGAAGATGTTACTTATTTTTGTATAACAGTGTATGCAAGTGTGGTAGTAATTTTCTCTGTGTCTGGTTATTCTATATTTTTTGTTCTTTAATTATAATTTACATGCTCTGTTTTTTTTTTTTAAGTTCACATTCTTTAATTTAATTATTTTTTATATGTTTCTCATTGTTAAAACTGGGAATCAATTATCCCTATATTTCTTTTCTTTATTTTGTAGCCATGAAGTTTTCTTTTCTTTTCTTTTTTTAGAGAGAGATAGAGAGAGAAAGGGAGAGAAGAAGAAAATTTCATGACTAAAATCTTGAAAAAAAAAATTAGTTGGTCAATCATTATAATTTCTACTGATACAGCGGGGGTCAAGATTGAATTCATGTTCTTGTTGGAGCAAAAAGTGTTGTACGACCTAACCCTTTCGTTTTGTATTTTTCCACATTTCCCTTTGGCCCTAAATGGACAACATAATTTCCGTTCAAAAGAAGAAAAAAAACAAAAGACTGCACAGTTTGTAATTTGATTACATTGTTAGAATTAGTCAATCATGTATAGAACAATGCCATTTATTTTTTTTATTGACCAAAATCCTTTACATTTACATTATAATCACTGCATGAGAAATTTTGAACGTTCAAAGAATACATTTTAAAATTTATTTTTAGAGAAATAATACATTCACAAAATGTCTTCATTTTTTAGTAAACCTCGCGAAAAGGATTTGATGATATGCTAAATATTTGATAAAGATCACCAAGGATCTGATTTACATAAGCTCCTCTAATTATAAGGAGATTGGATTGTAATAATTGAACAAGAAAACTAAATTTTAATAACTAGATACTTCGAAATATCTATGTATTAAGAAAGATTAATTATTTTTTACTATTTTAATGGATTGAATTATTGGATGACTCTCACAGACGTAGACATTGTGTCAAATTGGTTAACAAAATTCACAGCACAAATCTACTCGTCCTCCTCGAAGTCTTGCTGCATCCTCATTTCTTATAGATTATTCGTAATATGTGGATAATTCATGACTTTGCTCTTTTCTTCTCACATTTTCCAAAGGACCTTTTAGTCTTGCAACTGTATTTTTGTTTCATACTTATATATATCCATGGCCCCTCACCTGGACTACACATGGCATAAGATTGATAAATTTGCCTTTTCTTGGGTAATAATTAGATAATTTAGAAACATTAATTTGACCCCCCAAAAAAACAAAATAATGGAAGACAAGCAAATTAATGATCACAACTAGAACATTTTTTCTCTGTTTAGTGTTATTGTCCTCCCAAGTCCCAACAGGTACAATCTTTATGCAAAATGAATGATGGGCGGTGCTGGCAATAAATGAGCATTGTCACTTTTTTTTTTTTTTGTTGATTACTTTATTCCCTTCAAAATATAAAATATTTTTTTAGAATTATTTTACATTTTTTTCTAATATTACTTTTATTCTTAAATTAAAAGGGATAATATAAATGCTTTAATTTTAATTTTTTTTAATAAAAAATATGACATAATACATGATGATATTTTAAAAAATTAAAATTTCTTTTTCATATGTGGAAAACATTTAAAGTATATTATATTTTGAAAAGAAATTGTGGAATTTGTACTATGAAGTCATGCTTCCGGTCTGCATTTTACTGTATACATATCGGCTTGCGGTCTGCATTTTGCTGTATATATATCGGCTCGGAGTCTTGAGTAACTGTTTTGACTTAATACGACTTTCTTTTTCTTTTTATTTTATCTTTTTAATGAGAAAAGACTTAGCAAGTCGTTGGAGGCGAAGAAGAAAGTATATTTCACTTGTGGGACCCAAACGACTTTTTATATCTCACTTTCATGGCCACATATCTTTTCGGGGCTAAAGAATGAAGCAATTATGATTACAATAAAATGAAAAAAAAAATAAAAAAGAACTTCAAGTAACAAAATGAGAAGATAAATGCTAGTTGATCTGCTAGCGGATTCAATCTTTTTTTTATAGGACAAAATGGATTTTATTATTATTATTATTATTATTTTTAACCGATTTGTTGGTAAAGATAAATGTTGTTTTCAATTTATGAGTAAATAAGACTAAAATGGATAGAATAATTAATATTATTATATTAATCAGAAAATTTTATAGGTTTTATGGTAAAAATGAAAATGAAAATAGTAAGTTTGAGTAAAAAAAATTTTAAAAAAAAGTAATATTTGCAAGGTATAATTATGAATTAGTCAAAATGGGTAAGATTATGTATATAGGAAGGAAAGACATGATACCCATGATTTCTTTTTTCTTTTTTTTGAAATGTGATATATTTAGTTAATTAGTTATACTATATATATATGTGTGTGTGTGTGCATGTAATATTTATTTTTCAATTATTTTTTGTTAATGGTTTCTTTAAAAAACTATTATATTTTGTTAATGCAAATTGGAAAGTTGACTTAATAATACAAAGTCTATTCCGGATTTCTTGTATTTGTGGTCTCAGATAACTACTATTTCATGTCAAGTTTAGTGACTTTCTTTTTCTATATCTGCATTCACTAAAGATGTAATAATATACTATTCAAAGTTCAAACAAAAATTACATAAACAAGTTTTAAAATCATACATACAACATTTAACATCCAAACCATGTGATTATCTCAACCGCACTCTATTCCTTAGAATTTAAAACTACGTGCAACTTTATAATTGTGATTATTTTGTTGTGTTGATTTCATTAATGTTGCATAAAACTGAAAATTTGCATTTTTGGACACCATTTTGAAACTATATTTTCATCTCCCACCAAAACATCAAGAATCTTTTATCTAAAATAATTCTATCACATTCAAATTTTAAATTTCCTCTCATCCCTGTATATGAGTCCTAGTTATTCACATAAATAATAATTTTTCAATTTTTTAAATAAAATAATACAGTCAAATAATTTAATAATTGAATTCATGAAAAAAATAAATTATATATATATTGTAATATTAATATTAATTTGGGATCCAAAAATATTGTATTAAACTCCAAATTATAAAAAAAAAACTATGGATTCTCTCCTAAAATTCTTATTCAAACACAACAAACTCTTCTAATTTTCAAAACAAAACATATACGAGTTTTCTAAATGTTGTCTAAATACCGCAAAAAAATGCCACTAATCAACTAATTAATTTGACAAATATTTATTTTTCTTTTACTAATTTACATCAAGAGATCTACTCATAGTTCACAAAAAACTAGAGACGACAAATTGAATTTTGACAGGTCTAATATTTCGATGGCCTAACCTAATAAGTAAAAATGACATTGCTTTGGTATAAAAAGAAAAAAAAAAACACTTGAAATTCAAGTGACCTTACCTCCACTTAAATATTGACCCTAAATGACTTATCCGATTCGCCTACCATGGGTCATTTAAGTTCAATTTTTCCCCGAACTAACATATATAATTTCCAGCCAAACCTAATGGCTTTGTCCATCGGCGGGGAAAAAAATTGTCACCTCTAAGAGAGACCTCACATATTTACATATAGCAAAGACAAATTTCAAGGGGTCTAGACTTAATTAAGGATGGTTGGAAAAATGACCATTTAAACTAAGGCATCGCTTTGTCCTGTCCCGACAGAAACGTGAATTCCCCAATTTGAGTTGGGTGGGAATGTGGATGGAGATAAAGATAAAAAAATAGAGATTGGCGGGGATGAGGAAACATTTTTAAATATGTAAATTAAATTAGTTATATTATTATTTATATAACTATATATGAACAAGAATAAGTTATCTTATTAATTATATTGATTTAATTTAGTTTATATTATTAACTATATAAGTAATGAATTATGAATTACATTATTAACTATATAGATTAAAATAGCTTTATTATTATTTGTGTAATTATATGAAAAAAATTTATGTAACTATAAGTAAATTATTAAATATATTGATTTAAATTATTTGATATTATTAACTATGTAGATTAAGGTAGTTATATCATTATTTAAGTATATGTAAACAAAAAAAATTATATAACTATAAGTTATATTATTAATTATAATGATTTAAATTAATTTATATTATTAACTATATAATTAATGAACTACGAATTACATTATTAATTATGTAAATTAAAATAATTTTATTATTATCTATATAACTACGTGAAAGTTTATGTATTTAGATTAACTATTAACTTCAAAATAATTATATGAAAAGCGGGATGAACATATGGGAACGAGAATGAGAATATAATATTCTCGCAAGGAAGGAGATGGGAATCAGAATTAGACTTAAGGGACGGAATGAATATACTGAAAGGGGTCCCAGACGCCGACCCGACCCTTTATTATCCTATTCCTAGGACTCGTTCAAATGACGTTAATGCAGCATCACTAAGCCTGACCTTAATTGGACAACTAGGAAACTATCTTTTTCTCTGCATTGCGCGTGCCAACCGTTTCAAAGCATAATCTCATAATACATCTCTTGGAGTTTTTCTCCTTTCACTCGGCACTATCACCATCCATTTTCCTCATCCACTCGTATGAACACGTTTTTTCCTTCCATGTCCCCCTTATATATATATATACAGGTCAAGAGAAATTAAGAACATATAATCAAAATAAAAGGAGAACAAAAATCCACATAAACATTCATAGCAGCCCAGATCGATATGCAAGAAAAGCAAAAAGAAATCGAAGTACTTCAACCCGGGTTTCGGTTTTATCCAACTGAAGAAGAGTTGGTTTCTTTTTATCTTCACAGGAAGCTCGAAGAGAAGAAAGAACCTGACAATATCGATCGTGTCATTCCAGTTATCAACATTTATGAATTCGAGCCATGGATTCTTCCAAGTTCGTTGATCATATATATATATATATATATATATACCCTTGATTTTTATTGTTTCTTCTTGAAAGTTTTGAAGAATTTAGTAGTTATAATTTTATGGTTTGATTTTATGATGTGCAGAGCTTTCAGGAGAGTTGTGCAATGGAGATACAGAGCAATGGTTTTTCTTTGTACCAAGACAAGAAAGAGAAGCACGAGGTGGACGGGCTAACCGGACCACGTCTTCCGGTTACTGGAAGGCTACAGGATCCCCCAGTTATGTTTATTCTTCTAGTAATAGAGTGATTGGGGTGAAGAAAAGCATGGTGTTCTATACAGGGAAAGCTCCTACTGGAAGAAAGACCACTTGGAAAATGAATGAATATAGAGCTATTGAGGAAGAAATGCCTACCTCATCTACTCAAGCCATTCGTAAGGTGCATATATATGGACATTTTGGTCATTTTATTAATACTACTTGTAATTATGCTTTTTTGGTAGATACATTATATTATCGTGGTACAACTTTAGGCACATAACATTCACGTAAAAAATTATATTAAATATATAGAAAGTGAAATCACATCAATTTTCTTCTTCATTGAATTGGTGTGTTGATACAAGTGGATGATCTTCTTGGCTATGCAGTTGAGGCAAGAATTATCTTTATGTAGAGTTTACATCATATCCGGGTGTTGTCGAGCTTTTGATAGGCGTCCAGTAGGGCCGGAGACGAATTCGGAGGTGACTCGGGAATTAGCGGCAGGAAGTGCTGATTTTTCTTTATTGTCTTCGCAAATGGCAGAAATGATTGAGAGAAGATGCTCCCCAGAGAGTTCATCATTAGCAAAAGAGATTGGTTTTGATCATGTTCATATGGATGTTAACGAAGGAAATAGCAATGATTTGGAAATGGCTGATGGATTGAAGAGCTTCTGGGGTTAATTAATTTTATTAGGGCATCAAATATTTTGTATGAGAAAAATCTGAGGAATCATTTGTTTATCCACAATTCTATAGCATAGAAATATGACATTATTGGTGAAGTTTTAGTGCGGAAAACTTGTATTCATATGTCAGCAATATATCTCTATTAGAGCAAGAAACTTCTATGAAAGCGCTTAGCAACTTTGTTATCAATTTCTTGCATGGGAAACTTTTTCAAATTAATACCTCCTCCATCCGATATTTAATATTCATATTCGACTTAATACAAAAATTAATGAGAGCATTTAACCTTAAAGAAATTTTTTCATTACCCTTGTTATATTATTGTGGTTAGTGATACTTAATGTTAAGATCATATGAGCGAGTGACACGAAAATATCTTAAAGTAAGAAAATCATTAGAATAACTTTAGATGAAAATCCTTTTTATTTTAAATAAGTAAAAATTCAAAAAAAAAAAAGATTTCATAGGGCAGGGGTGTTGAAATCGAGATATCTAAGTCTTGGGTGAGATGTGTTAACCACCGATTTATAAACTCTCTCACAAATATTTAATTTTAAATATTAAAACATGTAAACATTTTGTGTATTCATAATTAGGGCCGTTATCGTGTCGTGACATGTCTGATTAGCGGGTTACTAACACACGAATTTGAATATGACACATTAAAACTCGTGTCAAACGACACGACACGTGAATCCGCTTAACTCGCCAACACGATAATATATATTTTTGTGAGAAAATCATATTATATTTAATATGAAATACATGCAATTAAATTGAAAATCAAAATAGCCAATGTATAATAAGGAATGAGACAAAAATATTTTCAATTCAAGGGGGAAATTGTATATACTATGTAAAATAGCAAAATATCAATGTAAAATTGTACAAACCATGTAAATATTTATTTGTCATTGCTATATGTGAATGCATACTAACAAAATAGATCATCAACATGCTAACTCATTGCAACAAAAGTTTTTTTAAAAAATATCATCATATCATTCATCAAAACAGACAAATATTGCCAAAGAAAAATATAAAATATAATAACACTAAATTATTTATTGAATCTCTGCAGCTCAATGGAAGAAGAATCATTCTCGTAACATATTGCGTTAAACTTTTTAAAAATCATCATCACAACATAGGAACATAAGATAAAAAAACAAAAAAGAAATGAAAAAGAAGATCATTATCATTTATGTTACGATAAATATTGATTAGATAAAATATGATCTAAAAAAATTCACGAATGCCCAAAAATAATATCATCATAATTCATAAATTATGCAAAAAAACTCATGAATTTCAAAAATTACAAATAAAAATAAAAGAATGTAAATGAGTTTTTAAAATAATTTTTTAAAAAAATAAACGAGTTTGCAAATTACGCGGATTAAACCCTGATATATGTAAAAGTTCAATTTTAACAGCTAAGAATTCAAGTGTTATGTCAAATATTGACCGGCTACTGATATCCGAGTAGTTAAAACTATCCCCCACCAGAAAAAGGCCTTCTCCCCATCTTTGGAGGGCCCTGGGAGTTTGGGATTCAGGTATATATGATTGCCGTGAGCTCCACGGAAAAAGTTTTCAAACTTTCATATGTGGCATGGTAATTTGTAATTATATTTATAATATTAAGTCGGTCGATGTTTTTCAATATTATCATATTGATGCCTATCTTTCTACAACATAAGAAAAATAATAATTAAAAAACAGAAATATAGTAAGAAGAATTTCAAAAAATATAAAAATACAATAAATAATATCATCTCATAAAAATAAAAATTCCTAAACTTTAATAAAAATGACTTATAAATGATATGAATATATAAAATATTTAGATATGAGTCATGTGAGGAGACCTTTATATATTTCTTGTGACATATTACAAAGGGGGTAGGAAACAAAGTTATAGTCTATGACTCTATATCTGATAAGATGAGATGCGTTTCCATTTCTTTTTTGAAAGGCAAGATGTCTTCCTAATTATCTTGTTACCCAAGACCTTTGCTTTTCTTTTTCTTTTTTTACTTTATAATGCTTGTGGGCAGTCAGTATCAAATGTGATCGATGAATGGGGAATCAGATTGTAAGTTCTAAGGAATTAAGAGTAGTTGAAATTAAACATAAAGGAAAATTATAAAATAATGTAAAGTAAGTTTATGAAGTTCAAATAAATATAACAGAGGATTGAGTGGAGAGTTCACGCCAATATGGATTCGAAATCCCTTCTGTTTCTCCAAATTTGTAATAACATAAATAAATAAATATAACAGCCTCATGGAATAGAATGTCGTGTAGTGAAATTCCACTGTTTGAGTGAGTTTTGTCTTCCCAGAAATTGGACGAATTCCTTGGCAGCTATAGAGATTGCTTTGAGAGGTTTAACTTGCCATGATTTATGTTCTATACATCTCCATTTAAAATTGAATGTTTATATTTTATTTAATTTAAAAATTAAAAATAACATTCGACTTTAATATAAAAAACTTATTAAATTTAAAAAATTATTAGTAAAATATTAAATAGAAAATATATTTCGTTGATCTTCTTGAAAGTTCTTCTGTAGTTTGACAAAAATGTACCCGAAAGAAAAACTTCAAAGGATCTCACAGAAAATCATGCTTTAATAATAAAGTAGAGTTTGACAAATAAAAAATGCACCTGAAAGAAAAACTTCAAAGGATCTTACAGAAAATCATGCTTTAATAATAAAGTAGGAATATAATTCGCTGAAGCTGCATATATATATATTTGAAACTCAAAAAATGGAAGGGAAGTGTTCGCTGTTGAAATAATCCTTTTTTTTTTTTTTTCTTTTTCTTAGTGACATGCTTCTTTATACCTCAAAGGCGATTGTAATCACGAGTTGAGCAGTGAATTTATACAACAAAGACAGTTACAATCACGATAAGAAAATAACTTAATCGATGAAAACACACAATAGAAACATTCCATTTAATCTACAATCCTTTTTTAAAAAATAATAATATGAAAAGTAATTAAGATATTTATATATTTTTTAAAAATTTTATGGATAGTTTGGTGTAACGGTACTTACTTAAATGCAATTGTATAAAATTATAAATTATAATTTAATATTCTTGATTATCAAAAAATAAAAATTAGAATGAACATTTAATTTAGTCGTCTTTTGAATTGTGAAATATCCAAAATAACCATCACATTTATTTCGCAAAATTAGCTAATTTTCCGGCAAGAAAAAAATTATATCACCATTCTAATCCTTCTATGATCTAGTCTTGTTACCTAATTATATTTAAGAAAATGATGATTTTTCAATAATGATGGAGTTTATTGAGCTTTTGAAAAATCAAGGACAATATTGAGTATTTTCGACATTTTTAGGGACTAGTTTGCATTGCACGCATGTTTTATAATCCTTAAAAATAAACATTTTTTTACTTGTGTTTGAATATATATTTAATGTAATTATATTAACATAGTTGAGTAACACCAAAAATAATAATATATTCAATAAAATCAAAGAGGAAAACAGATTTAGTGAAAAAAAAAACAATTTTGTTTTGGAAAATGGCTTAATCGTGTATTCTTTTCCATTTACATATTTGATACAGGATTCAAGAGATTTATATATAAATAAGATTTTGTTAGGTTCTCAAACACTAACAACGCAATGGATGAATTTAGAAAAAAAAATTCTATACCACACAAATTTAATTATATTTTATAAATATTTTAATTAATAAGCTGACAATATGCAAAAGAAAAACATCGAAAAAATATTTAATTATATTTTTATAAATATTTTAATTTATACCCTGACAATAAGCAAAAACAAAAAAAAAACTTCGAAAAAATATAAGATATCATTGTATTTATAATTTATCTTCCATTGCCAAATAATGTAAAAGTCATGAGTGCTTGTTTTCATATAGAGATTCCACATAGACTTGGAAAGTTTTGGCCCTTTTGGGTCCCTTTTGCATCAAGAAGAAGATAGCACGAGTGCTCCATCGACGTCAAGATTTGGTCATTCATTCATGATTTCATATTGTTTTCCAAATCCTGTCTTTGGATTTTACAGGAAGATGAACGCGTTGTGACCTATTCTATGTAATATAAAGCTAAAGCAATTCAAGAAAAGGCTAGCTTCGTTGTGCAATTTGTGTACTTATTAGGTCTTAATTAGTCATCTTATAATGATGACAAATTTGGAAATATTGTTTTCGTGGTTGCACTATTTGACTTATAGTCATGGTAAATTTATGTATAAGGTTGTTGAATTTCTTAACTTTTTTTTAATTCCCAATCATGCCTTCTTCCCCCTTTCAAAAAAAAAAAAAAAGTCATCTTCTAATAAAAAAAGAAAAAGTCTCGATCAAGCCCTTATCATAAAAAACTATTATAATTTTTGAATAAATTTAGATGACGAATTCAGGTGAAAGGATTAAAATGATGGTTTTTCCTTGTATTTGCAAAAATAGTCTCTCTCTTCTTTTTTTTTTTTTTTTGCCAAAAGAGAACCTCTAATTTTTTATAATTTGCAAACGATGAAAATGATAATTTCTTCTCTTTTTTTTGAGAAAAATTAATTTTTTTATAATTAATATTTTAAAAAACAAAACACCTCAGTGAAACTTCTGAGAATTTAAAGACTTAGGCTATATTTAGACAAGTATTTTGCTTAAATTTTTTCAATTCCCATAAAATTATCTCAATAAATAATTTTTCCTTCAAAATTTCTATCACATAATCTCTAATTCAAAAAAAAAAATATTCCTTTCAATTTCCAATAAAAAAATTATTATCCAAAAAAAAATATTATATTAAAAAATAAAACAAAAAAAAAACTCAATTCAAATAGAGCGCTAAGAATTTTGACAAATAAGTGCATTTTAGTTGATTGTTTGAGAAGTAGGTTCATTTTATTGTAATATTATGAATTTATAGGGTAGATTGTTCTTTTGGTCCTTTCGAGAAAAGTATTAGTAATGGTCTTTGGGTTTTATTATAATGGGCCGTGGTGTTTAAAAAAAATGTAATAAAAGAATGGGCCTTGGCAGAAGTTTTCTTCGGCTGTGGTTTAGTAATTTCAAACCTCATGAGATTACATGATACACAATTTATATTTGTCGGGTGCATTTATTCAACAAAAGCATTAGACTTGTAGATGGAAAATAAATGTCTAGAACTTGTAATATACTATTTAAAATGTTATTAGTACAAAAAACGTTTAAGGATATTAAATAATGGTAATAATTTTAGGGATCATATTGACTATTCTTTTTGTCTATTGATTTTTTTTAATTGTGCACACAACCGTCATAAATGAAAATTTATTATGATTGGTTAAAATAATGTTTAAAGGTGTAAATAAATTTTTTTTTCATAAAATGTAAAATATTTTTAAGTATAAATTGACTATTTTCCCTATGAAATAAATAAGGAAATATTGTAAACATAATGTCCTCAAATTTATAACGGTTCTTCAATTACATCACTTATTGTTTATTTTATTTTTTTACATCCTCGAATTATTCATGAATTTTTATTTATATTATTTATCTCTTTATTTATATTTTTTTCATATATTTTGTATTATTTGTGACTAATCTTTTATATGCACCACCACCAAATACAGTAGTTTCTCATGGATGACTCTTCCTCCTTTTTCTAGAGTAGAGTAAAAAGGTCATTAGAATCCTTTTAGGAAAATTACTCTATATTTTATATAGTAATGCCCAAAATTATACATTCTTTAATAACAATTGGAAAAAAAAAAGGTTTTGAATTAATTATCTAAAACTCATCAAAATTATAAAAATTAATGTCTAGCTCAACCTAGTTTTTGCAACTCCAAGAATATCTTGGTCACAAAGTACATAAAATAGATAAATTGTGTTATTTTAGGTAGAAAAAATGGTATATGGGGAAATTAGCACTTGAGTAGTTAGAAATTTAAAACTAAAATGACTGTGGAGATCTTTTTACCTTATTCTAAAATAAGAAAGAAAAATTCTCCACTATAAACCATCACATCGGAATATGGATGACATATAGTTCTAAAAAATTGGTAAAAAAACAGTTGAATATATAAAACACAAAAAGCTGACAAAGGACAAGATATTCTATCCATTCTAAAATATAAAATACTCCTTCTATCGATTTTTCACAGATTAATAAATTATTTACTTTTCACTATACATTTTAATAATTATAGAAAGTAACAAAAATATCTTATAATTAGGGACAATAATATTTTCTTAATGCATTTTATAAAAAGAGATAAATGGAGAATTAAAAAATATTACACATATATTAAGGATGTATTTATAAAATATCTCATTTACTGTGTTTACTTGTTTATGAAACTAAAATTATTTAATATAAGAGATAAAATAGGTAAATGTAAAATTGAAAATAATATACAAAATAATCTTTAAAAATATTAAAACTATCTTATATTTGGAGATAAAAAAGTTTATTTTAACTATTTTATATTTTGAAATGAAATGAGTATAATTGAGGAATAATACTCCTTTCATCTCAGAAAGATAATCCACTATTCTATTTTTAATCGTTTAAAAAAGATAATTCAATTTTTATATAAATCTCATATTTAATTTTAAATTTTCATATTTATTCGTAATTACAATCAAGTACATATTAAATTTGTATTCAATTCACACGTTAAAATTAAATCATAAAGTAATTGGTAAATAAGTTCTTAGAATTAACAATTAATATTCAATCATAAAATCGCATAAAATTGTATTTCTAATTTTTTTTATTAATTTGTTTACTTTTGAATAATTTAAATTATTAAAGATTAATAAGAATATATATATATATATATATATATATAAAATTTACATTTTAACTAAATTAATGAATATTTGACTATATTTGTTGACAGAGTAAATAATTGAATGATATAAAAAATTAAATTAAAATATAAAATAATATAAAACTATTAAAAAAACTAAAATAAAAGAATACAAGAGTTGATTTAAGAATAATTCATAATCAAAACTAAAAAAATAACTTCAGCTGCGTGGACTTACAGTTCCTGGTTTACACCATTCCTAACTGCACCAACCTTCGGCCATCCCTCCTTTCTCTGATCAAGATATCCATGGAAACCTAAATTCTCACAGATATCATATACATATGCAAAAATTGTACGTATAGTTCAAATCATATGCATATTGAGAGTTGGATTGGTTGTGATGGCGATACTTTATGCGGTGGTAGCTCGGGGAACCACGGTGCTGGCTGAGTTTAGTGCGGTGACAGGGAATACAGGGGCTGTGGCTAGGCGGATACTGGAAAAATTGCCGTCTGAGGAGGCCGAGTCTAGGCTATGCTATTCTCAGGATCGTTATATCTTCCATATCCTCAAGTCCGATGGCCTCACTTTCCTCTGTATGGCCAACGACACTTTTGGAAGTATGTTCTTCTTTTAGTATTTTGAGATTAAAGTTTAGACCTTTACTATAAAGGGTAGTTTAATTTGTGACTAATTGTAATTGTGGACTTTTTGGTGGAATCTTTTAGAATTTAGTCTCTTGTGGCTTTTTTTTTTAAAAATTATTCTTTTGGTGAGTAATCTATGGAATTTACATTCTGAATGTTATGCCTTGTAAATGATATATTTGAGGTGAATAAATTTTATACATACCCGAAATTAGGGTTTCGGGAAACAAAATTTTTAAGTTTATGGGAGCTTTGACTTTTTGACGGATGAAATTCTGTTGAGGAAGTATTGAGAGATTTTCATGTATAACGAGTGCCAAAGTGAAGATTATGGGTAGTCTAGGACTCAGGCTGGCCGGGATGGTTTGATTAAATGCTGGTGTTTTCCATACTATGGTTGAGAGTGGAACTGGGAGGTTATGAGAGGCTGCAAGGGAAGAAAATTAGAGTTTATGCTAGTCACAAGAATCAATTACAATGCTTTTCATACAACTGAATTTTGTGGCTATCGACAGCATTTGTACTGCTTAACATGGCATACAAACGGATTAGTTAGTCCATTCTTTCCTATATTTATTAATGTTCTTTATATTTATTGCCACGTTTTGTTAGCATCAATGGTACTTTGAACTGCCATTCTGTCCAGACATCTCCAAGAACTAATTTAGTTTCATGTCTTTTTATGACCATCTATCCAATTTTGTGCCGCAATTTTCTCTCTCTGAGAATGGAATTTATTTGGTTCTCTGTAGTATAAACCTATCCTCTGTTGCCGTGAATGATATGTGTCTGTTTTTGTATTTTGATCCAGGAAGGATACCATTTACATATTTGGAGGATATACATATGCGGTTCATGAAGAACTATGGAAGGGTGGCCACATATGCACTTGCTTATGCCATGAATGATGAATTCTCAAGGGTCTTACATCAGCAAATGGAGTTTTTCTCCAGTAATCCTAGTGCAGATACACTGAACCGTGTTAGAGGTGAAGTTGGTGAGGTAAAGTATTTAATTGTTTGTTTATTTCAGCTTTACTTACTGGAGGGCAAGAAAAAGAACAAATGATCATACTGCACTCATCTAATTAATTTTTTACTCTGCAGTGAATGGAAATTAATCCTATGTTATTGTGAACCAGAAAGTGAGATTCAAGTTTCTCGACTTTATCTGATACTTAGAAATATTTGAAGTAATATAAATCCATATCGCATATGAAAAATCCTGCTGATTGTGACTATTTATAAAGGGTTGTTTTGATAACTACTTTGAGTATTATACTCCATCTGAGATAAAAGGACAAAATGCATTGAAATTTGCAAATCTATCTAATATGCTACATTATAGTTTGTCATTTATGATATTTTCTGATGTTCAATCTTGAGATCTTGTGTAATTTTGACCACATGTGAATTGGATAGATAAAGGCACTAGTTTTTAGATCCGAAATTTTTGTGTAATTTTGAAAACTTACCTCATTGACAAATGATAAATCTACTATACCTTTTAAAAATGTTAACCTCATTGACATATGTAACCTTTTACCTAAAAAGGATTGCACTTTCCTGAAAATTGATATTTGTCATACTAAGATGGTAGAATAGATTCCAAAAATGAAGCGCCAAGGTGATGCATCCCATGGTTTGAAAAGGTCATCTATTTTCCTAGGACTTTGTCCAAAAAAACCAGCAAAAATGGATAACAACATTTATCTTCTGGAAAAGACTCTTTCAAAGCTGGGTCTCAAGTGCTCTTTTTTTTTGTATTTTTACATTCTTTTGTCAGATTGGCGAGTCATGTTTATCATGCATGTATGCTTAAATTTTAACTGCTTAATAATTCATGGTCTAATGTAAGCAAAAATGTGCATATAACTGTCTATCGTGTATGAAATGAGATACAGGAACAGTGTTGGATTAGTTTTTTTATCATTTACCTTTCTTGAAAAAATTATAGAAGGGGTTCTCTGTGCTAATATCTGCTGTAAATAGGCCAACCATAAGTTAAACTAAAACATAAACTATCAGACTGTCTGCATGTGTACTGTGATTTACCCGATTCATGTGTTAATCCATCTTCCTCTTTACCTTGACTAATTTAAATTTGACTCAAAACTTAATATCTAGATACGCACTATCATGGTGGATAACATTGAGAAGATCCTTGAAAGAGGTGATCGAATTGAACTACTTGTTGACAAAACTGCAACTATGCAAGATAGTGCATTTCACTTCAAGAAACAATCTAAGCGTCTTCGTCGAGCTCTTTGGATGAAAAATGCCAAGCTTCTGTAAGTGTTTTAATCTTATGCTGTTTCTCAATCGCTTTTCTTGCCTTTCCACAAGCAAAGAAATGTGTTCACCGTATGGCGTGCTTGAGTCTTTATTTTGGTATATTCAAGTAAAGGGGAGCATCTTTGACTGAAGCAGTTTGAGACATAAGCAAGTTCTTTCAAGGGTTTTCTTTACACAAGTCGATCTGGGTATTACTTGAATGACCCATTTAAAATATTCTGTACATAAGGACATCATCTTTTCCGTACACAGGAAATCAGAGAATTGCATTTCTATTGTAATTACAGGGTACATGCAGAGACATGAACTCGAGTATAGTTTTTAATTAGTCTTTTTCCTGCATTTTCAAGATCTTTACTTAAATGCCACGGATGGAATGCTATGCATATGAAGTTTTCCGTGATGTAGCACTGTTTGTTTGCCAAGGAACCTTGCGTTTGAGTCATAAGATAGGATAAATTGCAATTTTGATCCTTATAGTTTACCCTTTGTATTAATCGACGTGAGCATTTCAGTAGCTTAAATTTACCCGAAATGTTTACACAGTTCCAATCTTATACAAATTATGAATTAGATAAGTTAATATAAGTTGGGGTGAAAAAAAGACAGCATTTTATCTAGATATCCAGTAATAAGTTATACTAAATTTCTGTGGAACCTGTCATCCCAATTAGATAGGAATTAGACATTAACCGGAAAACAAGTACAATACATTTGTTACTTTAAGGAGACTTGAATATTTTTCATATTAAAAATTAACTAATTAATTTGTTTATTTTGAAACATGCTTAGTGGGAATTCTTATTTTGCATTTTGTTAATCGTATACAATTTACTCTTAGTGGTGTGTAATGGAACATTTTAAAATCTGTAAATGTGAGATTCTTGATAAGCTCTTGCAAAATTCAGACAAGAAGTAAATATTAAGAATGAAAGGTGTGATTACCCTACCAAGCTATGTTTATGGTGTTGCATATGCTTGAAAGTCTAATTCTACCAAAAGTCGAAATGACTTGTAATTTTAGATACCTCCACGCCTATTCGTTGTTGACCTCATGGAATTGGATGATGCTTATTAGATCATATAAACTAGGGGTTCTGAATTGTGAAAACATAATCCCAATGTCCAAGGAATTGTGGTGTTTTTAAGAATATCAGTCCTAAAGATTGACAATGTTGTTTTTGTGAAGCTCAGGAATGTGGTTTAGAATATATATATATATATATATATATACACACACACATCTGGTGCTGAATGGCCAGCTTCTTTGACTTAATCTAAAAGCTTATACATTTTGGAATTCAAATGTCAAATTAAAACCTTAGAAATTGTTCTGGTTGGTGAGGAAAGAGACAAAGCAACTAACTGTGGTCACGGAGGATCAAGGAGGGCAAGGAGGAGAATTTTAACAAGAACAGTGGAGAATGAAGCAAGAAATAGAGGGGTATGGAAGTTCACCTGTACTAGTCTCCATCTCTAGGTAGTAGTTTGTTTTTTGCATGTATGAACAAGATCCTTCTGAAAGTTAATGGTTATAACTATAATTCTGACCCCTGCATAAGATATCTAGGTTGATGCTTGAAACTAGTAGTATTTAGTTGTAGTACCTAAACCATGAAATCAACATGATCTCTAAATGCAAGAGAGGCCAGCTACCTTCTCAGAAGAGCAGTGTGTATTTTGTTTATAATCACTGCACTGAGAAATTGAACACAAGCCATTTTGTGTTACTTCTCAACAATAAATATTTTAAGCTTTTTTCTTTCCTTTTTAAGCTAAAATTGGTTGAAAAAGCAGATTGACTGGCAGACCTCAAACCAGTTCTGGCTTAGCAAAGTTGAATTCAACTTATTTTAAGCAAACGGAATATATGTTAATGTGAGGCAATCTATTCCATAATGTATATGATCATAATCTGAAGGAAAATATGTAGAAGCTTTATGGAATTCCCATGGAGGTACTAGGATGTTTTGGGCCTAGGTTCCCCATCTCAGCAAATCTCCTTAACTTCTGGCCTAAAAAGGTTGAAAGCAACTTTTCTTTAGCAAATGGAATATATCTTAATATTAGGTAATCTATGTAAGATTAGCTCAAACTAGGACTGCTTAAGTTTTTTTGGTAGTTGTATACAACAAATAGTTGATTGTTGACTTGATAACGACAAAATCACTTTATGCCAATATGTAGAAAGTTGAAGGAACTCTATAGCATTAACTTTTTTCTAGGCTCTTTGCTTGAGCCTTTTTTTTCTTTCAGTTGGGGGGGGGGTGTTGTCAATAAGTTGCCATACATAATTCATCATGTAAACTCGCTTATAAATGTGATAAGAAATAAAAATGTGCCAGTGCTATTACTATGTGATGCTGTTTTCTTTAACAATCACGCAGATGTGTTGCTATACCTGCACAGATAATTGAATGGCTTTAGCAGTATTTTGCCGCGAGGCATTTGCAGGCAAAATATTGTTTTCCTTTTTTATATTTAAATTTCTATTTCTCACTAAAATTACCTTGTGGTCCTTAGTTTAAGCTTTCTGGCTCATTACCTTGTTATGCTTACAGTGGTTCTTTGCTAATGGTAAAGGCTAAATTTGAAGTTCAGCCATTTTAAATAAAATGAAAAGTTTTTTCTCATTAGTAAGTTTCAGCTTCCCCCTCGTCCCTCCCTTTCTCTTTCCATCAAATGGCCCATAACATCCCACCACAGATCTAGTGAACATGATGACAACTACTGTCTGGGAATTTACATCCATGATTTCTCAAGCCACTGCTCCCTGGAAAAAATATCCCCTGCTATATCAATTTGAGCACTTTTATCTTAAATTTATTTTGTGGTAAAAGTCATGAATATTCTAGTAGAAGCATCAACCCATGCTCCTTGAATACCCTACTAATAACCCAAACCTGAGTCAAGTAGCATATTTCTCATTCTAGAATAATCACATCAGTTGCCCAAGCACCAGTATAATGCCAATCGAGATTAATAATCATAATAATAATAATAATAATAATAATAATAATAATAATAATACTTTATTGTAGATGTAATCAGTATCCTTAAAGATCTCAAAGATTAGTCTGAATAAGCCTTGAATGGTAAAAGTTATGAATATTTCTAATAGAAGCATCAGCCAATTCCCATTGAATACCCTACTAATAATCCAAACCTGAGTCAAATAGCATATTTCTTTTTCTAGAATAATCACACCAGTTGCTTGAGCTCTATTATAATGTCAATCAAGTTAATAATAATTTTTTTTGTTATCATCATCATCATTATTATTATAATCACTCATTATTATTAATATTATATTAGATGTAATAACTGGGTTAGAGATCTCAAAGATTAGTCTGAATAATCCTCATTTCCTTATCTTTGGGTTTTTCCTGAGTTTCCACAGCCTCCAAGACAGAATTTATATTGGATGCGAGACAATCCTTTTTCTCTTTGGTTTCTCTTGAAGAGTGAGGAAGAATAGATGATTGCCACGTAGAAGAGGAATGGCAGAGTAAGGTAGGGAGGTGGCAGGCTTCCACTGGAGTAACTTCCAGGTGTGAGAGAAGTCATTGTGGTATTTGAAAGGAGGAAGAAGAGAGAAAATAAAAGGCAGAGCAGAAGAAAAAGAAAAGGCAAAAGAGAGACCAAAGAATTTGAAAAATCTAAAAAGAGACTATTTTGAAGCATGTATGACTTTGATTATTTGGTTATTTGATATTGCTGGCCTTTTAGGTTTTACTTTAAACAAACATTAATAGGTACTTCTCTGCACTATATGATGGGGGTGATTTAGAATTCTCTGCTCTCCTTTCCTTTTATTTTCTCTCTTTGCTTGGTTTTCCTCTTAACACTTTTGGTCTTTTGTTTATTAAAAAAAAATTGTTGGGGGGGAGGCGTGGGTGGGGAGTAGGGAACTTAGGAGCAGGGCTTATGATTGTACTATGATTAGTTTTTAAATTAGTGTGTCATGTGCAGCGAGTCAGGTATAACCTCGATTCATCAATCCAGTTTTGGTTCACCCTAAGCTGTTAGTCATCAGTAAAAGAACATAGTAAAGGAGACTTTGAATAGTTACTTGTGGAAGGCTCGCCCACTGAACAGTATTCTAGTGAAAAAAGTCCGAAAATCCAACTCCCTGTCTGAAGAGGACATTCTTCAAAACAGGGTCTACTTGTAGCCCACTTGCTTCTATGTTTTCTACTTTTGGTTTAAGTATTGCTCCATATTATCTATCCTGCAGCCGAAGCAGCTCACACCTATTCAACCTGTCTGAACAGACAAAGTCCATTCAATCAACTGGGAATTTGTTTGGATCAAGGCTAAATAGTTCAGACAATTATTGATGTAGAGCTGGGTTGGTTCCTCCCTCCTGGAGAAAGAAAATAAAAAAAATTGACTTTTATATAAGACCCAGTACAGATTTTACTTCTGGCATAGGCGGACCTAAAACCCAAATTAAATGTGTATGTATCAAACAAGATTTAGAATCTAAATGATCTATACAAATCCTTTCAAATAATTTGGGGATCTAGAAGTCAGATCTGGTAAAAATTGGACAGCAACAAAGATTCACCACAGAGTTGATTAAGAATTCATATCAATGGCATTCCTTCCTTTTTTTGTTGCAGATGGCACATGCAGTTCTTCTATGACATTGATAGATATAAATGATGCACAGAAATCATAGGTATGAAAAGATGGAACAATGATAGATTAGGAAAAGCCTGATAGCAAAATATTTAGGAAATACTAAAAGAAATACAGTCCCATAGATATTGGATTTTATTTTGGGTGATTGAAAAGACTGCTTTCTTATAGAGTTCGCATTAGGTATACATATGCAAGAATTGACGGATGCGTCGGTTGCGTCGGTTTCGCTGACGAACGACGAGCCTTCTCAGAGTGCTGATACACTGAGATAGAAATCCAAGTGATAGGTGCAAGTAAACACAGTGGATTAGGGGGATATACACCAGTTGCTGATGGTGGTAAATATGGTAGTGCTCCAAGGGATTGTACCATGAGGGTGGCGCAAGTTGGTGACGGCGGATGTATTGCAGCAGGTAATCAATCTGATGGACCATGTACACTGTGTACTGGCGAATTGGGAGATGATTGTATTCTCGGATGTGAACCAAGATAACGATCGTGAGAAGGCGGTGAACAGAAGCCCATACCCCATATAGAGGATATGCCGCAAAGTCCGATCTGTTCGGCATGATGAAGCTAGTAGTAGCAAGAGGGATATATGCTGATAAACTTTGTTGATCATGTGCGTATGTGAAGGTCAGGTTTATAAAGGAAGAGTCTATGTATAGGACAGAGTCATGGGTGATTCTAGAAATCTTTTTGCTGGTCCACTATATTTTGTGTCAGTGACAGGATGCTCTTTGTGTTGAACCTTTTGCATGCCCTTTTACCTTTTGAAAATAGGAAGATTAAACAAAGATGAGTAGCATATTGTTTTCTATTTATTTAATTGCTTATACCAAAATCAACAATTTCCTTTTATTTGTTGATTGTTTCAAAAGAAGTTTGGTATTATCTCGAAAAGATGGAAATGCCATTATGGCATTAAAAAGTGGTCCATATCATCCATCGCGGTCAATAACCACCGTATCTTCGATGCTACATTATTAATTTCATTCTGGCCATTGGGTCCTACCTAAATTCAAGAGAAATACGGTGGACATGATAGTAAAGCATCTGAATTGTATTTTCAAGACCAAATTGATTGTAATATCTAAAAACCAAAACTGCCATTTTGCCCCCCCTCTGTTTCACTAACTTTTATGTTCAAATGTTCTTTGGTGGAATGGAGAAAAGAAAATGGCATGAGAATATAAACTGTGTCAATTCCTACATCACATATTCAATATTTGAGTTGTATCAGTTTCTTGTTAGCGCGACCAGGAGACAAACCCTGACCTATTAGTGTATGGCCACTATACATCAATGGAATGACTGCTTGTTGAGTTTTTTTGATGAGGTAGAGGGGTTTCATTTGATGTAAACATCTGCTAGCATACTTGGGGAGCAATTAAAATTGATTGTCACACAATTTGGGGAAAAATTATGAAAGTACTGGGGACATCGATCACACACGGGTTGTTTGATAGCTTAATCAATTTTTTACACTGAATATTCTAAAAAGCTTTTTGAGTACTCTGATTGCTTTAGAGAAAAAATATTTATTAAAAGAAGAAAAAATGGTAATAAGTTCATTAAAGAATCCTATGCACTTCTTTTCTAAATTTACACTTCTTCCTTCATGTTTCTTTCTCAATACAGCATATTCCTACAACTCATCTATGTTATTTTCTTTCACTAGCATTTTTATAATCTTTGGAATATATTGGAGAAGATTGCCCACTGCTTCCCTTTTTATTGTTAGCATATGGTGTACAAATTTTGGACTGTCCTTTCAATGTATTAAAACATTTTAATCTATTTATGCATTCATTGATTGGACAGAGAAATTTTATTTAGAATTCAATTAACAAATATGAAAATTTATTACTCAAACAAGAAATGGCTAGCAATTTATGAGAATTCTACTTTTGACAGTCTGAGAGCCGATTTGTTCAGTTGTCTAGCTGCTTTATTATTATTGTTATTATTATTATTAGCATGCATATTCTTCTTCTATCTCATGGTTGGAAACTTATGCCTCTTATTTCTGTAGGGCATTGTTGACAGGCTTGATTGTGATCTTCCTGTACATAATAATTGCCGTTGCTTGTGGTGGCATCACACTTCCTTCCTGCCGGAAATGACTGTATGAGATGTGCTACAGATGGCTCTCAATTTATCTCTGGGAGAAATGTAATCACCTATTAATTTGGATGCTCAAGATGCGTATAGAAGTATATCGTTCCACAATCTGTGGCATCCAATTGGTTCTCATTGTTGCACTTATTTCAAGTGGTAATCTTTTTCAATATTTTGTGGTTGCACCAGGGGTTAGTTTATATTGAAGTAAACCATGCTAAGACCTATACTATTGTTGTGCTTCTTCAATGGTTAATGCAAATTCTGGAAACTTTTATTGCTGTCTCTTGGTATTTTGTTTTCAATAGGATAACATGTTCATAGTAGGTTTAAGAGACACTGATAGTGAAATGCCCATTATATTTCTTACCTTTCTAAAGTAATCTATAACAGCTTTAGATCTAATTGTTGTGTTCATGATTTCCTTTTACTATATTAATGTTATTAAGGGTTGATAGAAAGAATTTCTAAATATAGATTGCTGTGCATCATCAATTCTAGGTACTGAGTGAGCTAAAGCTGATTTAACCCTTTATTAAGGTTGATTGATTGCCAATCCCCCCATTCCCCCCCCCCCCCCCGCCTCCCCCAAAAGCAAAAAAAAAAAAAAGGAAGCTCCAGAAGAGGAGGTTGAGAGTCATATAAGCTGTTTATATGTAGAGAGTTAACAAAATGCAACAAAATATACAACCATGTTGCCTGGATGCATCACTCTGAGCTTTTCAAATTAGCAAATCCCAAAGCTAAAATCTACAAACCTCAAAATAAGGTAAAACCAGAACGGAACTGCTTGTCATTGTAAACTTACTCTTGTATCCTGCAGGCTTACTCAAATTACTTACAAAATGCAAGTATCAATAGTCTTGCTGTTTTTCTTCTTTCCATCCTAGGCTGCATGGAAAAGTATGAGCAAAGGGTAGCCAATTAATTCGCATTTTTTTCTCCGTTTTCCTCCTGTCCAAGATACTGGAGGATTTTTAGGATATCAATGCTTCTGTAGACATGAATTTATTCTTGGAGTAGCAAAACGGAGCTTTCATGGCTCTTCATCCTTTACATAGTACAATAATGTTGAAAGCAAAGAAATGATGTTCCAAAAGGTTAGAAAAGCTCTATTATTTCTTTGAAGTGCTGACAGTACAACTGATTGGGAATAGACTTCTTTAAGTACAAGATACATTAATCAAGGTTAGAAGATCAGTTTGTAACAACATGTTTTGCTGGAATGTAGAACTAATTCTAGCAATGGAGGAAAACCACATTTTGGTGGTGTTGGTGTTTTTTTGTTCCAGATGTTCTGGTGGGGGTGGATGATGGAAGACTTGGGAGAGATGAATAAGAAACTGAGTGGGCAAGTGCCGTTTTGACTGTTTGTGTCAATAGATTATGGTGTAGGCACTAGATGTAAACTTGGTGAGGGCTGATGATAAGAGGGGGAATTGTGCTTTCAAATAGAGATGGGCTGATAGCTCCTTTAGTCGGGCTTGAGTGATAATGGTTTTCTGGGTACTTGAGCGAAGGGCAATGCACTGGCATAGTTGTCTGACTGAATTGCAGAGCTAAGAGCCATGGGCTGGGTGGAGTGTGCAAGTTCTGACTTAATGGCATAGTTGTCTTATATGCTGTATGCCAGATAGCTCTCAATGTAAGATTGTTTCTCTCAGGGCATATGGTGGTCTAATTGATATAAAGGAAGATCCAGCAGAAAGGACAAGGTAATAAGATCATTCTTGTATTTTTTAGTGGAAGTGGTTACAATTCATGTTTGGTGACAGGATGATTCTGAGTTGGATCTTTATGCATGCCACTCCACCTTATTGAAAAACTTCTAACAAGGATGAATATCATACATGTGAACATCTGTTTTTTTTTTCTTCGCACTTGATTCCTTTTAGTCTCTCTATTAATTATTTCTTTGTATTTATCCAGTGCTTTCAACAGTCCCTGTTTAATTTACTTGCTATATATGGGGATAACACATATTGCATTAAAGCTACATCGTATACCAGATTTCCAGCTTTACCGTTGTGAGCATCTTGTGTTTCTTACATCAGTCATCCCAATCCTGGAAAGTTATGATAAATATTGTGTGCGGAGGCCAGAATGATTTTCCGGGCAGACAATTATTTCTTGTTGTTATTACTTCAAATCCAACCTAAACATGGTCTTACCCATCCTGGTTTGCACTTAGAGCAGATCTTTAAATGTTTAATCTTCTCTTGTGTGATAATAGATTGTATGTGCTAATAATGTGATGCTGAAAGATCTGTGTAGAAATGATCTATTAACTTTGCTCAAGTTCATATGAAATACAGGCTTGCTTTGCAGCATCGCATGTTCAATGTGTTATTTTAGTTTGTGGTTGCCACTTATTAGTCTTACACATAAATATGTGCAAACTAAATTTCTTCATCTTTTGTGTTTGAACATTCGACGTCTGGTCTGTGTAAATGCGTTTTACTAGTGTAGTATACTTCATTAATGATAAAAGCAGTAGCTCTAAATAACCTTTTCTACATGTGAAATTAGATCAGGAGCGATAAAGATATTTTTTCTGCGATAATATTTTCATTTTGGAATGTACGGAATTAATTATCTATTTTTAAAAAAATAATTATATTTTTCATTTAAAATTCTATAAATAATTTTCTTAATTTAATGGACGTTTCACTTTTTAAAATTGAAATGTTTATTTTAATTTTTAAACTAAATCAAATATAGACATTCAATTTCGAATTGTTAGTATTATTTATCATTTTGGACATCTTGAACTATGAGTCTAACACTTCTATGTTATGCTGTTGTCAGCTAAATTTCCTTTTTGTGATCATGGTACTTTGTAATGCTTATACAAAATATTTAGCATTATTCTGGAATACATATTTTGTATTGCCTTATTAGATTCCTATGAATGAAAGGACTAGATGTCAAGTTTGTACTAATTTTGGGATCTTAGATTTTGGACAAACAAAAGCTCTTTTGAAAGTCATCCATGCTTTAATATGTGGTTTGTGCAATAGTTACTAGGTTGATAATATTTGGTGTATCATATATTAATAATGCTATAGGCTTATGTGATACATTAATCAATATGCCAGAATCTGTTACTAGTGCACTAGATGATCCTAGTAATCGGATTTAATTTGTTTGAATTGATCCTACGATTTTTATTTTTAGGGTCATTAAGATCTTCCTAACTGAATTAATTTGTCTGCTTCGAATCTTTCATTTCAAGAGAGAAAATTATAACTGAACAAAACTGTATTGAATATGTACTAATATTGGCGGGGTGTGTGTGGGGCGGTAGAGGAAAGGAAGGGCCTTAGACCGATTTTAGAGTGTAAATCTTGACTTAAATAACTCTTTTTCTCATTATAACAATTTGTTTTAATATATGACTTCGTCAGGCCCTTCAATAGTTTTATCAAGAAACTCTTTTTTCCTCTATTTATTTTGTCTTTATTGAAATATTATTGATTTTTGGCTTTGAATTGCTTTTGGATTTTAGTTATGAACCCGTATATTTTATATTAATTTTTAGAGTTCAATAATATTTTCGGGTTCTCATTTTGACTATTTTAATCAAGATAACATCCACCTTCAAATTTTTTAAGGGTATTTTCTGGAAAAAAATCTCATTATCTTGAGCAACATTCGTGCTACTCAATTAATCTATTTATATAAAAATACAATTTACTAAATTTCATGTAATTTACATTTTTGTTATTGTATGACATGCGTTTTTAAATTACGGAGTATTTTTCTTGAGAACATAAGAGAAATTTCATTAAAGGGGTGGATCATTCTTATATGCTTTCTTTCATTTAGATCTTCACTATTTGCTTAGATTTTTCTCTTCCAGCTTATCTGTAGAGAGCTTGCAATGCTTGGCTTTCCTCTCTTTCGGCATTCCTCAAACTCTTCTAAGCTGGATATTAATACTAAGCTCCCTGCCCCTTTGCTAGAATGATACGCAATTTGACACTTGAGACCCTATAATTCCTATAATTATGTGCTGTTTTCTCATCCCATTCCCTAAATGTATGAAAACAATAAAAGCTGTAACATATTGCAAATGGAACAAAGAAAAAGATATGCTTTCGCTTTCTTTGTTGATGACTCCTTTACACATTGGAATTGTCAAGTGTTTGTAATTGACTAAAGTAGGAGAATTCAATTACATAGTTGATTTCTAAAATTATAATTTATTAATGGAAGCACACAAGAGCTTCGTGATTATCAATTCCAGCCAGCTAAATTAATTTTTCAATTTTGGCCTATAAATATGATATCCCAGAACCTGAAAATCAACTTTGATTACCAATTTCCTCATTTGTAGTCTCCTTACAATGGCCTCATTCTGTTTGAAAATCAGCCTGATATGCCTTCTTGCTGTCTTTGCCAATTCTTGGATGGCGAAAGCTGGCGATCCCGATATCTTATCCGACTTCATAGTCCCTGCAAATGCAAGTCAGGTTGATGGCAATCTCTTCACTTTCACTGGTATGCGTGGAATATTTGGTTCCACCATACCAAGCCTCAAAGTAACGAAGGCTAGCAAGGCAGAGTTTCCAGTCCTTGATGGCCAGAGTGTCTCTATGGCTATTCTGCAGTTCCCTGCAGGCAGTGTTAATCCTCCTCATACTCACCCGCGTTCTGCAGAACTATTGTTTGTCATCAAAGGGAGTCTTGCGGTTGGTTTTGTGGACACAACTAATAAACTCTTCACTCAAACTCTTCAATATGGAGACATGTTTGTGTTCCCTAAAGGCCTAATGCATTTCCAGTACAATGCTGATGCTAATGCAGCTGCCACAGCCATCTCTGCATTTGGTAGTGCAAATGCAGGCACAGTTTCACTTCCTACAACTTTGTTTGGCACCGGTGTTGATGATGGAATTCTTGCTAAGTCCTTCAAGACTGACGTTGCTACTATTCAGAAAATCAAGGCTGGTCTTGCATCCAAGGCTTAAAATGGGAGTTATTCCATTTGATTTTTGTCAAATTCTTTCATCCATCTACAACTTTCAATTTGTATCATTTAAATTATCATGTTTATCTTTTAACTCTGATCACTTGAAATAAAAACTTATTTTTTATCAATTCAGAAAGTTTTCTGCTCATCGGATATACAAGTAGCCTGTTGAATCATGCTACAATCAAGTGAGCAACACAAGTTTAGACTAGGTGATGTTTAATATGCAAGCTTAAACACAAAAACAACTAAGTAATCACCTTGAGTGAGTGGAAAAAGAAACAATACAGATGATATCAATATAAAGTCTTATCAAATTGTCTGAATTTTATTTGAGCTTAAAACTTGAAATATTCAATCTTGAGTTATGCTTCTATTCAAAGTTGAAATTGAATGTCATTCAAGGCTTTTCATTTTATCATAATTTGTATATATGTTTTTAAAAAAAAAATAAATATAAAGCCTAGTTAACTTCAGCAGGTTTTGAGCGTAATTTCTAAAGCTTGACTTCAACTTGAGTAAGGCAACACATTCGAAAAAGTACTGATTCCACCAGTTTCTTTCCCCTTTGACTGGAATAAAAGCTACTACAGACGCTTGAAAACCATCTAGTATTGTAAGAATGTAACATTATATAGAGAAAGGTCAATTTCGTTTTCTTCCTATAAAGCTTTATGCCTTTGGATATTGATGACATTGCTTAGAACATGAAATCAAATGGTTAATTTGAGAAAAGACAATGTTACTATTTTCATATACATTATTAAAATGAGTGTATTTGATGGCCAATTAAGTTCTTAAGCTATTATTATTTAATATAAGGGATTTATTACTTTATCCGTCCCACTAAAATACACAAGTATAATTTTTCACTACACAGATTAAGAAAATATATTTAATATTGTTGAAATTGTAAAAAAAAAATCATTATATTTCCTATTTTGTCTTTTCACCTTACATTTAAAATTTAGTCAAATTTAAATTTAATTTCGTGAGAATGTGTACAAATTTGATTTAAAGTGTATGAAAAAAATGTGCAATTATCTTAGGAAAATAAAATCTTTAACTTAATATGTATTTGATTGAACCATAATTAGCTTAGTTTTCTATGGTTTATTATGATGTTTATTGAGTTTAAATCTAGCTAATTATGTGTTTTGGTGATTTTAATGATTCTTTACACTATTACTTTTGTTTTCAGGTCTTTAGAAGATTTAGAAGACGTTGGAATGAAATTGGAAGAAATTGGAAATTTGAGGATGGATATTTAGAAGAAAGGATAAGTGGACGCGCAAGACTGTCAAGTGGACGCGCCCACCAGATTTCACGCGTCCACCATCAGAAGTTGGACAGGAAAGTGGACGCGCAGGGAGGCCAAGTGGACGCGCAAGGCCAGAAAGTGGACGCGTCCATCAGATTTCACGCGTCCACCCTCAGAAGATTGATAGTCAAGTGGACGCATCTCATTTACTCAGGCGTCCACTTTGAAGACTCGGGCGTCCACTTTCTGAATTCAAGTTTTAAGCTTGTTTTAAGTAGTTTCTAATTAGGACTCTTGTATAAACCACCCTAGGACCTTTTTCTAACTATATATAGGCCTTAATAGCTTAGTTTAGGTAGGGAAATACTTTAGATTCTATCTTCTCGAGCATTGTAGGAGATCAAGGGTGGGAGCTTCTCGGAAAATCGAATTTCCGTCTAATGAGTTGATCTCTTTCCCTTAATGATGTTTTCTTTTATGGATTGTGAGTAAACGTTTTTAGTTGGCAATGACATGTATTAGGTTTACTTTATTCGGGAATATGAGATTTTTGTTTTGTCATTAAAAACTCGATCTTTTCAAGGGATCATTATTTCTATTTGAGTATTTGAACAATTCTTGGTTTTATTCTATCAATTGTGTTATTTCAATTATTATTGGACATCTTAATTGTTTTACATAGTTGATTAATTAGGATTATGCAGAATCGGTTTTCGGTAACCAAAAGTAGTAACTATTGATTAATTTAAATATGTGTTTGATTAATTGATAGGGAATTGTTTGAAACGAATTGCATAATTTTAATCGGCTATTAATTTTATGTAATTTGTGTTGATGTTGTCCTCGAGCTGAATAACTTAATTGACTATTTTATGCGAGCGATTCGGTAATTTGGTTTAATCAGGTTAAAGTTAATTTGCCGTGCTTCTCGGGAATTAACCTAATTTTTACAGGAATTGGAATTTGCTGCGCTACGCGGAATTCTAAGTCATTACTCAAATAAGTTGTTATCGATGATTAATCCCGAATAAATAAAAATCGAAATACAAAGTCCTTGCTAACGTCTTTTTATCCATTGATTTCTAGTTATTTTGTGAATTACTTATTTTTAAGTTTTAATCTTTTTAGATAAAAACCAAATCTTTTCCCCCCAAAGTCGTGATTAGTTTACTTAATCAAAGAATTTACAAGTCTCTGTGGGTTCGACCCTTACTTGCCATAACTGCATAAGTTGGTTGAGTTTGGTATTAATTTGATAGCGCAACGACACGCTCGTCAATATTATTCCAATAGTTTGAAAATAAATTTTATACTCCTTCCTTTTTTATAAGCTGTTATAAGTAGTTTTCCACAAACCAATGAATTATTTTACTTTTTTATATATCCTTATTTATTTAAGTCTTTCTTGGAAAATGAAGTATTTATTCTCTCTTTCTTTCTCTCTCTCTCTCTCAATAATGTAGGAGTATATTTGAAAATAATATACATAATAACCATAAAAAGTAACAAAAAAATCTTATAATTATGGATAAGAGAGTTTGCTTAATGCATTTTATAAAAATGGACGACGAAAGTAATAAAAAAATGCGTTAAATACGTGTATTTATGTAACTAAAAATTAAATAACACCCTTAAAAAAACTGTACTATAATTTGGAAATGATGAAAAATAAAAATAAGTCTATCTTAGTGAGATGAATGTAATATTATTTAATGTAAGGGAAAGGAATGGAGATAGTGTAGGAACCCAATCTCATTCTTGTTCTTGTTAAAATGTCACCATATATCTATTGGTGAAATTCTCACTGCAATTGCAGATGATCAGTTCTCAAGTATAGAAGAAATAGGATGTTGTAACCATAGGGAATTATATCTAATCACTAACTAATGTAAATAATAGAACCAACTTTATTTAGAAAATCGATTACAATTGGGATGCTATTGAACTAATAAACTATCTAGGAAATTGATGAAAATAATAATCAAACACAAAATTATATTTAAAATATCAAAAGATGAATTGAGTAATAAGTTCTAGCATTCAAATTTCTAGAGTTCAGAACTAAAATTACCCATAAACCGAGAAATCCTAATTTGTATTTGTAAGTAATTCTCGAGTACTAACATGTATATTCTAATTATTCAATCTCAACTTCTTGGTAATAAATAAAAGTCATTAAAATCTTGTTTCTCCTAGAGATTTAGAAGGAATTATCACATTCTCAACTCAACAATTCTCAAGTTGTGTTACCGCTTGTTCTAATGTGAAACCCCATTTTTCAAGAACTTTATTTAACAACCAACTCATCTAATTAATGACCAATTAATCAGAATCATTAAGAACAACCAACACAAATGGATAAAACATAAATAATCAAAATATCAATATAACAATAGTCAAAAAGTATCAAATCCGATTCATCATTCCTCTAAAAACAAAAGATTTAGCTACTAGACATAATAACAAAATCAATAAAAGTTGTTCTTAACATAAAATTAGCAAAATAAATCAGATTTTTTCTCTATCGAAATCTTCAGCTTTCCATTTCCGGAATAGGTGCTTAGACCTTCCTCCAAAGTTAGGTTAATTCTCAGCCAAATGGGACAAAAAATTCACACAAAATAATATTTACTAAAAGATAAAGGAAAAAATCTCCTAAATATATCATTGAAATATTTGAGTTTCATTTTTCCTTATCTCTATCATGATAAAACCGGCAAAAGATAAATTAAAAAGTTTCCTATTACAAAAATGACTTCTTCCAAGAAGCCTTTGGAGATATTTTAGGATTGATTTAGTTGACCTCTTCCAACTTCACAAGAGCAGTAAGACGTGCCCACATCTAACATAAACAACGTTTCTGATTGAGATTTTCAAGAAAAGTGACGTGATCACGTCTAGGTTCAAGCATATTTATGTCCAAGATATATATACAGTTCATCTTTTTCCCTTAAATTGACACGCATCCACATTAATTATTTCTCATTTTCTCTTCAAGCTGACACATATCCACATTAATTATTTAGAAATATTAATAATAATGAAATCAAATGCAAGCTTCTTGAAGGTAGTTATCGTATATTTGTTTGGATCACCAAGACCTATATTTGCCAACTTTTGAAAATATCTGGAGGACAAAGGAAAAGACATCTTTGAGATTAAGTAATGGTGATACGAAAAAAAATGGGACAAGATGGTAGCTTAATTTTTTAAAGTATAATTTTATAATTTTTTTGTTTATATTTTATTTCAAGGATAAATTTATATTTTTTATTTAAAATTGTGTCAATTACTTATCACATTTTAGTAACTTTATGGGACGCAATCCAAAATCTTTTTAGTTTTTACATTACCTTTTAATTAAGACTCAAGAGGGTTCCGCTTCATTTTTACATTAACTTCTTATTTTTAGATATTTGTACATAAAGTAAAGATTAAAAAGTAATATTTGTTAAGTGAATATATATATATATATATATATATAAAAGTACTTCTCATTTTTCCTACAAGGTGACACATGTCCGCATTAATTCTTTAAAAATATTAATTATAATGAATCATATGCAATTTCTATGAGACAATTCACTACATATACTTCATCGAGAGGTTTTTCTATAATATGAAAAATTTAAAAAATAGGACATAATTGTAGAGTAATCATTGAAATTGAAGCTCATTCAATAACAATATATCGACAAGTGGAATTTTATAAAAATACTTTTACATCTCTGCATTTGGCAGTGCAATTTGAGATTAGTATATAGATTGATGTAAAAGTATTTTTATAAATTAAAAAAGGTAATAGTTATATAGGGTATAACAATTCGTCAAATTGAAGCCTTCAATAATGAAACTGTCATCAATTATTCACATATTGATCATGTGAATCAAAATTTACTCTATGTGTGCTATTGATATACATAATTAGAGCAAGAGATAAAAGTATTTAGTATTCACACCAATACATCTATTTGGAAGGCAAGACAAGCGTTAAATAATTTGGATGTCAGTGATGAATCGGAGTTATGTGTCTGTAGAGCAAAAGATGAGTCGATAATTGAGTTTCTTGGAAAAATATTCTATCATCTCGAGTGATATTCAAATCTTGAAGTATGAGCATAGTTTAAGTATCAGTGTTTTGAATTAAATTTTTGTTTTTACGATTTTAATTAAAGCAAGTTTTAGAAATCAAATTGATTAGTTTTCTGCTATAAATAGTTGGTTTGTTATCATAAAAAACTACTACGAAAAAATTATGACCATTACTCCAACAATTTCTTTGTTCTTCTGTACCGAAAAAATCAGAGCTTTTTCAAAATTAAAATAATTATAAGTTTTGATCGCATTGCATATATTATTTCATTGAGAACTAATTGGAGTATTAGAGCACATGTTGTTAAACCATTATTAATGCCAAAATATAGGAGTGATGAAAACAACATTGTAGCCATGATGTACTATCACTTTTAATATTGTATACCATGAAGTAATGCAAAAAATAAACTAATTTTTTCAGCTTATATTTTTAATTTATTGAAGTATCTATAATTATCCATATTCAATACCTTGAAGATTTATATTTGTATTTGTTTTTTTATTTTGATTAACAATGCATTTACTTAAACATTGATTATATTTATTTACTCATGAATATTAACACGTTAATGATGCGATGCGTGATATACATAATTATAAATCATAAATAATAAATCATTTTTTTTAAAAAAAATCGTGCAATTGCACTTAGTGCAATACTAGTTTACATATATAAATACATACCAACATACAAGAGTATAAAGACCAGGATATTGGAACTAGCTACTTGAGATTAGATAGGAAGAAAAAATAAAGAGTATAAAGAGACATAAAATTAAGGCCTCTTTTTTTAAACAAATTAATACCCTATTAATGTTATAAAAAATTAATCTCTATATATATTTTTTATTTTTGGCTATTAAAAAACAAAAAAAAATGAATATATCAAGACATGTAAAAAAAAACTTCCAAAGGAATCTTTTCCATTCATTAAAAAATAGCAAAAATGAATTAAAACAACATAAAACTTTTCGTCTTTCTATGATACAATATTATTAAATTCAGTATAAAAATAAAAATAATCTTATTATCCCAAGGAAAATTCGAACTACTCAACTAATCTATTTATATAAAGATACAATCTGATAAATATATTTTATAATAATTTACATGTTATCATATAAAAATAATAATAATAAAATGTGCATATTTATATTTGTTCAATGCAAGTAACTACTGGCATTAACGTTTGCCGCCACATAATCATTATGTATATCATTATGAATCTCTATAATCCAATGTTCATGTCTTATCCTTGATGCCCTCAGATCAAATGAACAATCAATCTTCTTCGTTCCAATTCTTTTTATGTTCTTACTATCAGGTGTAATATGCGTATAACTATTCCTATAACATCCTAAACACTCACAACTCACATACACTTTTTTTTTCTGGCTTCAATATCTCTATTATAAAATAATAGCCACATAATAAAGTTTGATTTCGAGCCCATTGAATAATTTCATCTTTAGAAAAAAATATCTAATTAGTTTCAAAATCTGCAGACACATCTATAGGCACATCTAGAAAATCTTCTAAAACAACTGATTCCTAAAAAATATAACATATATAATTAATTAGTTAAATGCATATTAAAATAAATTAAAATAGCATAAAAATTGGAAAATTTTGACTCGGCCCAACCTGGCTCGTTCGGGACCATTCGGACAAAATGGGTTTGTCTAGGTTGACCATCCGGACAAACCTATTTTGTCCGGGTTGACCATCCGAATATAATGGGTTTGTCCAAATCGATTGTCAAAACAAACATAATTTTTTTCTAGTTCATGAAAAAAATCATAAATCTTTAAAAATATAGATAAATTGAAGATAAAAGACATTAAATATACCTTATTATCATCGATACATGGATCGGAAGCAAAATCAGAATCAAATTCGGCTTCTATATCTTATATTTTTCTTAAATGTATTGAGAGATTTTTTTTAGAATGATAAAGTAATGAGAGAAATGTCAAGGATAAAATTGGAAGAAAATGTGTGCGTTTAATAGATTGGGTGTTCATTTATTAATTCTCCTAATCTATTTACATAAAAAGATACAATCTAATATATATATATATATAGATTGGGTGTTCATTTATTAATTCTCCTAATCTATTTACATAAAAAGATACAATCTAATATATATATATATATATATATATATATATATCATAATTTACATGTTATCATATAAAAATAATAATAATACAATGTACATATTCATATTTATTCAATGCAAGTAACTGACATTAACGTTTGCCGCCCCATAATCAGTGTGCAATGTCACAATGGTGTTGATACCACCAAACTTTTCTGGGTCCACTTGTTGCCAAATCTTCTGGTTAATTGGTCTATAGTTGTACTTTAGTGCTCTAAAAAAGGACAAAATTGATGAGCAAGAGCATCTACACATTGCCATGGAAGTTTGATTCTTCCGTGTCCTTACTGCCCAATTACATTATCGTTTAAAACTTCCCCTCTCTGTGCCTATTGATGATCTCTGTCTTGACTAGAAAATTTGTCCACATTTCTACTCTCTGCAATGGAAATTCTTCTTGGGCAATCTCCACTTTGTGTACTATCAACTGTTTGTCAGGTTCAGTGGCCTAATTCATCATCTCTGAATTCTCCATTTCTTTGTCCTAAAAGTAGAACATCTTCAAGAAAAGCTCATAAGAGAATCCAAAGTTGTAAGTTAACGCCCCTCATAGCCACCTTCATGAGGAGAATAGATGGCTAAGGCCTTATGCCCTTCGACATCAGATAACCATTGTCCTAAATCAAACTTAACAAGGTCTCCTCCAATGAAATCCTCTAGACTTGCAGAACATTTCACCATTGGCCTCTTATTAATGTTCTCCATGGTATCTCTGCTTTCTAATAATTGCCAATTTGGTTGGCAGCCATTGCAGGTGAAGCTTTTGGCTTTGAAAATGTGTAAATGTATGTTTGTATCTCTCTCTCTATATATATATATTAAAAAATTTAAAAAATATATTAAATATATAAATGAGAATAAGTGGTAATGAACAAGAATGAATAGCGACATTGTGACATGCCATTCTTATCATATGTATCATTATTTTTTAATTCTCATTTTCGTCATCATTTGAACTGGGAATTTCTCAATATCAATGAGGTGAGGCACTACTTTATCTAAGAATTCTATCCTCCCCAATTTTGATCGAGATACACGAATTAGAATTAGTAGAAGAGGACTATCTTAAATTCTTCACATTATTTTTAGATTAAAAATATATATTTTATTTTAAGATATCAATATCAAAAGTCATATATAACATCAGTAAAATGCATAAATTTTTAATTAAATGTCATGACTCAAAAATTGGATAATGAAACTGTTTTCTTTTAAAAAATTATTATTAAATAGAAATTAAATTTATATGAAAGAATCAAATGACAAATAAAATTATATTGGGTTATTGACTCTATCCATTGGAGATATTTTTAATTTGATAGTATCAATTGATACTCCAATAATTTTATAACTTTTGACATTGATATCATATCATTAGAAATGTTATAAATAAATATTTAGTTGTAGACGATCTTTAATTTTGAATAAGGAGAATATATTATTTAATTAAACTTTTAAACAAGTGACTCAAAACAATGATTTAAAATAATTCTTATTTAGCTTTTTAATTAACTACATTTGACAATATTAATACAAAATATATTTAAAACAATATTAATACAAAATATATTTAAAACAATATTAACACAAAATATATTCATTAAATAACACAATCGCATTTAGTTTTTTTTAAAAAAAAAATTATTGAATGTAAATGAATGTAGTATGCCTCAATTGTAATGCGTTAAAATTTTCTATTTCTACTTAATCTCGAAAATTTGCGGGAAATAACTTTCAGTGGGATGGACGGGACGGGGGGAAACCGATCTTCATTTCCTTCTTCCACTTTAATCCAAAATTTTGCTATCCCTGATTCACTGATTCTCTACGGAGGATAGCCCAAATAGTATCTCAACAATTTCAAACTGAATTATTTTTATTATTTATTATTAATGTAATTAGTTTTAAGAATTAGTGAAAGAGGAAATCATTAAAATTATTAATGTTATGTAAGTAATTTTATTTGAAAAACACGAGATATTTTAGGAAAGTGCATATTCATTTTTAAACATATCAAACTAGAAATATAGATATTTAATCATGGATGTAAGAAAAAAAATCTCACACCACTATTCAGCAAATTAAAAATATTTTTTATTCAACTTTTCTTCTCAAGTACATTTTAAAGTAATAACACAAAATACATTCATTGTATAGCACAAATATTACATTCAAATTTTAAATTATAATCACAACGCATACATTGAATATACATTGATACATACATTGATACATACACTGAACGTGTTAATGATGAATAAAAATACATTGTTGAATAATGAATAATTTAAGATTTTCCATTTCCACTCCACCCTGAAAATTTGTAGAAAATAATATTCAATGAAAGTTCTAAGGCAAAGTAGAAACATTATTTTCCAACAATATATTGATAGGAAGTATATATTGAGACCATTTTTAAAATTCTAATTGAGCTGAATTCATTTACAAAGATAATTGTGGAAAGAAATGTCAATCATGCCAAAGATCGTGTAATACATTACTAGTAAGATTAGTGATTTACCAATCCCTGCTAGCTAGCTAATATCTTCATTTTTGCCTATAAATACTACCCCAAAATCAAAATATGATAGTCCCATATCCTCAAAAACACCTTAGCTTTCTATTCTCTCTCACAAACACCTTATAACAATGGCCTCATTCTTATTGAAGATCAGCCTTCTATGCTTTCTTGCTGTGTTTGCCAATTCTTGGATGGCAAATGCAGGTGATCCAGATATTACATCAGATTTCTTAGTCCCTCCAAATGTGACCAAAGTTGATGGAAATCTCTTCACCTTCACTGGGTTCAGAGGACTTTGTGATGCCAAAATACCTGGCTTCAGAGTCATAGGTGCTAGCAAGGCAGAGTTTCCTGTCCTAGATGGCCAGAGCGTGTCGATGACCGTCTTCCAGATCCCTGCAGGCAGTGTTATCCCTCCTCATACCCACCCACGGTCTGCAGAACTATTCTTTGTCATCAAAGGGAGTCTTGAGGTTGGATTTGTGGACACAACTAATAAACTCTTCACTCAAACTCTTCAAAGTGGAGATCTGTTCGTGTTCCCGAAAGCCCTAATGCATTTTCAGTACAATGCTAAAGGTAATAATCAATCTGCCACAGCCATTGCTGCATTTGGAAGTGCAAATCCAGGGACAGTTTTACTTCCACCAACTTTGTTTGGCACTGGTGTTGATGATATTATTCTTGCTAAGGCTTTCATGACTGATGTTGCTACAATTCAAAAAATAAAGGCTGGTTTTGGATCCAAGGCTTAGATATGAAGCTTTTTACTTTATCTAATTGGCAAATTCTTTTGTCTTTTTATAGACTTTTATTTGTGTAATTTGAATTTTTACATGCTTCTAATAAGATTGAACTTTTACCTGAGAATTTTTATCACTAGAATAAAAATTCCTTCTTGAATTTACATGCTTCATAAACTTGCAGCTTTACTTTATGGTAACCAAAGGTTAGAGACAATTAATAGTTCAATAGTCGATACTTAACTCATAGTTAAAAAATAACCAAGTTTAATCCCCTAGAATATTAAAACGAACAATAGAGGGAAAGAAAAAAATCCACCGATAAAACTATACAGAAATTATCAAAGTTTTCATAATAAAAAACATACCGACCTCCTTGCACTATCACTAAAATTGGAGAAGTTTTAGGTGAACTTTGTCTTCAAATGAATAAGAATTACTACAGAAAGTGTTTTCCATTGACTGAAATAAGACATTTATCACAAAGGAACCATTTAATTTTGCAAGACCAAAAAGAGAACAAAAATATTTTTTTTCTTTTCTTGGGTTCTTGTTTTCTTTGTAAGATAAACTTGCACTGGAAATATCAAGTGGTTTAAACCTTTATCCAGAGAAGACATAGTAAGGAGTGTTTATATATTATGAGGCCTCATTGAAGGTAGTAGCAGATCCTCAGAGTTGATGCAAAACCAGCTATTGCATTAAGGCATTTGAAAATGCACAAAAGGCTTGGTGACCATCAAACCCATGGCTATTCTGCAGTTCATTACTGGTAATGTTAACCCTCCTCATATCCACCCTTGTTCTGTAGAACTATATATTGTTTGTAAGACTGATCACTTGAATAAGGTGGTGCAAAATTTGCATAGCATATGCTAAAGCAAAGCTCAACGACTGAGCACCCCAATGATCAAGTAATTGACTTGTCGTTTAGTATGAGTAAAGATCATTCTTAAATTAACAACTAATTCATACGATAAAAATAGTATATGTAAATATCAAAAAGGTTGTTTTTAGTAACGATAATGAATACGCACCAACTTCATTCCCCAATTTGCAAGCATATATGAATGAGAGCATAATTCTGAAAAATAGAAGTAAATATAATCTTGCCATGTTAATTTGTAGTCATCAATAGTATGTTGAACTGGATTTGAATGAGAATTATTGCTGTACATTTTGAAGATTAAGACACCTTACCTGAATCTGAATCTGATCATCCACAGCAGTCTATGTAACACAAAATTTGGCACACTTCCAAGGGAGTCAAAGAGAACAATATATGGCAATACTTTATCTGATAAAAGATCCACACTAGCAACTTCTCCATCTGCAACACTAATCGGATCAAACTTGCAAGACACGCATGCTACTCACATTAGCAGTGGCTTAAAGAAGACACTGCTACAAAATAAAAGGAAAGAAAGATACTTTCTATGTTCTTAGTAACCGCAATCAAGATAATTCTAGCATATCCATAAATATTAGACTTACTAAAGCTGAATGGTTTTACACTGGAGACTTGGGGTTATCACTCAAGGAAACCAGACTCTTTACATGTGGATAACAGGAAACACTGCCACCACCAAACTCAAATAATTCAGTGGCTCCAGTTTTGACATCAAAAACCATATATGTTTTCCAGATTCCTTTTACTTTAAAGAATATAAGTTCACCATTTTTCTGCCAGCAAACTGGAATCAGATAAACCTCAGTCAAGCAGAATTTGTTCTGAATCATATGCTTCGGAGTAGCTAAATTGATTTTTCGTAGCTTTAACCAACTTCCCTCTTTTACTTCCATCAAGCCCCATAGATCCCATGTGTCTTCCCGGGAAAAAGAAATCAAAGCAAGCTGGTTATCCATAGCCAAAAAGTACTTTTTGTTACTCAGATGATAATCACCTGGAAAACTAGTCATATGAAAGGTTTCGTCTTCCACATCCAAGCTAAGAACAAATGGATACCATGTCCAATGAATAAATCCTCCTGTAGTTAATGTTGGGAGGCAAAAAAGCTTTGAATTTTTGCATTCTACAATCGGAGAAGGTTTATGATGAAGATCACGAAAATGTCTCCAAGCTCGATCCACACCTACCGTATGTATTTCAAATTGGCATCTACGATCTTCATATACATGTACCACTTTGTATCTCCTGGAAGTGGCTGCATATGCCAAACCAAATTTCCAAGTATAGCCAATATCCACAACATTCACAAAAGGAGGGAGGGAGATCCACTGCTTCAGAGAAAGATTTGCGATGTGAACAAGACCATAGCAATTCAGGTCAGCAAACAGAACCAAACCATTGCAACATCCAAAGATTTTGCCAGGAAACAAAGCCTTGCGTTTATCACAAGGCAAACCATAGAAGCGCACTTGCAATAATATTGATTGGAACCAACCGAAATTTCTTCCATCTCTCACACCCTGTTGGGGCATGTTTAGGTTAGTTATCTCCAAACCATGCTTCCCCAGTTCTGTATATTTAGTATAAAATAGACGACTCCAGATTTGCATCAAGATGCCTTTAGGTGATTGTTGGAGATGTGCATCAGCAAATTCAGGATCATTAATTAAATTATACCACTCTCGGCAAACATACCTCATGATATTGTGAAGAATGTCTGCAGGGAGGCAAAGCAGGATTTTTAATATGATTTCTTTTGGAAGGAAAGGTACATGCATTCTTCTTCTCCTATAACTAGAACAGGGATGGAAATCATAGCTATTAGGCATGTTGTTGACTCCAGCCATCTGCAAAGACATAAGAAAAGAACAAGAACATAACTTAAGAGCCAAACACGAGGAAAACGTAAAACAAAAAAAGAAAGAAAGAAATGAGGAAAAGAAAAGTAGCAAAATCAATTCGCTTGTCACAAATATTTCACATTTAAGGGAGTAAGTCTACACAGTAGCTGCACTGTAAAAAAAAGTTCTAAAACATTAAGGAAGGAGGAAAATGAGGCACCTAGAGCTTGATGGAATACCATAATCTCAAAATAGATCAATAGCTGCAGAATAAATTTGCTAAAACGGAACAAACCACAAATAAGTATATGACTACTGCTCTGTTATCTATGGACCCAAAGCTCCTCCTAGTCTAACTCGCTTTAATTCTTTAAAGTAGTTTTCCTTCAACAGAAATAGGAAAGCTCAACAACCAAAGAAAATACAAAGTAAAATTGATAACAGACTACTAAAATTGCTTTGGAACCATATGATCTCGGACAAACCATCCAAAGCAGCATAACTATAAAACATTCTTCTAAGTAGCAAACTAGCCAGAAAATAACCCATTCCTAAATCAACCCAACTTAGATATCTAAAACAGGAACTTTCACTGTTAGAAAACCATACTGCTTCAAGAAACCTAAGAAAGTCTTCAACCAGAACAATTTAATGGAGGGCTCAATAAAACAAAAATAAACTTATTATTCCCAATCAGGTACCTGCAAAATGAATAGAGTCATCTATTTCTTAATTGTTTCTGACTGGTGAATTAAAAGGATAAAGATAACCAGAAATGAAATGCTAGTTACTGCTATATGACAGATCCATGTAACATTTAATTTTAAATAATAATTCAACAGGTCACATAACTACAGAAGAAGGACCCCCCATAAACACCGATGAACTCAAGATTGTATCTTTTTTGCCAAAAAATTCTTCAAACTCAAGAATTTCATCCTCAAGTACAAAGTAAAATTAAAAATTCTAGACTTCTTTGTGGGGACAGAAGGTGCTCGAGGACAATCTAGTGATGGGTTGGAAAGGTGGCACAGTGGTGGAGAGCATTGATTACTGTGGCGAAACAGAAAGGAGAGGAGCGGAGAGAAATCAAATGGGAGAACGGGGGTGGCAATGTAGCTGGGTAGAGGATTGCCGTAGTAGCAGTTGGTATGACACCAACGGTCATGGAATTTTCCTCAACTGAAATGCAGGAAAGATTAGTTCTACAAAACAAATACAGGAAAGATTGTTCAGATGCCAAATACAAAATAAAACAAAGTTCATTTTAAAAGATCATCATAGACTACTAATACTTATAATAAAAAATTGTACATTTCCATCATATAAAGCTTTGATGGCAAATTAAGTAGAAAATAATGGTTAAATTGCAGAAAATTAACTTATAGGTGAATCACAAGAAAGAAAACTTATAGAGTAGAGAAATCAACCTTTCAATTCGCCTGATATGTAGACAACTCTAATCGAATGTCGAGGTTTTAGTTGATCTATTACAGTCCAAATTAGCAATTCTTTAATTAAGATAAAAAAGAGAACACACCAACTCTTGGACCATCAAAAGGAGATGGGACTCGGTTCTTTTTCTTGTGGATCCTTTCATTTTGAACACTCAAACTTTTAAAAAGTTTAGATTTGAGGTTTTCATTCAAAATTCTGTTATATTACTATTTTCATTCATTATTAAATTTTCTTTTATCCAAATTTAATACTCAAACCTTTTAATAGTTCAACTTTTACTCTTCTTTCTAAAATTATTTTATATTAATATTTTTATCTATCAAATACAAAATTATTTTATATTAATATTTTTATCTATCCAATACAAATACGCTTCAGATAGAGGTCGATAAAGATGTGTCATCATCATCACCCGCTTCTATTGAACTATCAAGAGAAATTTTGACCATTGATCAACTAAACAAAATCCAAATTAACGAATTTGAAATTTTAAGAAATTTGATAAGCAAGATGCTATATTGGTTGAGTTGGTTAACAACTAAATGCCTTTGAACATCAATCCAATCAATTTGCTGAGAAGCACAATGAGAGATTGAAAGACATTGATAACCGAATAGTTGGTTTGGAAATGGATATTACACAATTGAGGGATGATATTCATCTCCCATGATCAAGGTGTTATTCTTCATTTTCTTTTCTTTATTTTCTTGTTTAGTTAGTTTGTTTGCCTTTTGTTGTTTTATTGAGGACAATGTCTTCTTAGTTTGTTTGTTATTACATTAAGAACAATGCTTCATTACAGTGTAGGGAATACTTGTCTTTATTCGTTTTATTTATTTTGTTTTCTTTTATCTTTATTTGCGTTATACAGATGGCTATGCTCAATAAGCAAATAATGCTGTCCACTGAATCAAGATGATCAATCGAGAAAGATTTTGTGAAAGAATGAAAAACATAAATATTTACGTAAGAGTTTGGGAGCCAAGGCCAGCTTGAGGGTAGTTGGGAGGCTTGGGACCTTTTTTTTTTTTTGGCAAGAAGAATGCAGAGAAAAGGATAAATGGAGACATGGATTTTTCGTGGTTGAGGTTTGAGAAGAGGGAAAGAGTCTAAATCAATAGACATTAATTAATCATTATTGATGGACAATCCTGGATTATGCACCAACTACCAACTGATTGCAGATTTTCATTAGACTCGTACACTGATGCGTACAAAGGAAACAAATCACTGCTAATTAATCTTATCAGAATTCGAATCCTCACTCTACTACTACCAATAAGACTTTCGTAATTAGATTGTGTCAGTTACTTTATTATCGGGAACAATTGAAATTGTAGAAGCGAGATTTGAATTCAGGCCCTTATTAGATGACTCAACTAAATTTTTTTTTGAGAAAAATGCTCACTTTAAACTTTTTTTTTTTGTTTGTGTTGAGAATGGTTAAATTGACAACCATCTTACTCACCCAAATGACTTTGGGGCCTGAGGATTGCCTACATAACTACAAGGTAAATCCTATTTAAAATATTGTTCAAAAAACATTTACATTTTTTATTTTCATTTACATCCTTAAATGTTAATTAAAAATCATTCATATCCTTGATTCTTTTGTCATAAAAAAAATGAGGATGAAAATTTAGAAAATAATTAAGGAATGAAAAAGACATTTTATGAATGTAATTGGTGAAAGCTTTAAGAAATATTGTAAATGGTTTTTTTCCTTAAATTTAAAATATTTACTAAATTGACTACTTCATTCCCTTTATATAAGATGTGACTTCAAATAAAAAATATGTTATTTTTATATAAATTATAATATATTATTTTTTAAAAGTAGTATTTTCTCTCAAATAAAAAATAATAAAATTTTATGTAGTTTAAGAAGGTTCTTCCTGGGTAAGTGTAATAATTAGACCTAAGTCAAAAAGCTTTGGGTCAGATATTAGAGACGACAAATATAATCTGGGTTCGTCTGGTCTGGCCTCAGCAAAGTCGAGATATCAGAGGAAAAAAGGGGAAAAAAGGTCTAGAGAAAAAAAGAAAAGAAAAGTTATACAGAATTTTTTTTATGAAATAAAATCCAATTATGCTTGTAAGTTACTGAAGTCGTATCCGAGAAAGGAATTAAACCCGGCCCCACACAGCAAATCCCAATAGCCCAAAATTCAGTACTTTTCTTCACTGCAACGCTCAATTCTACCAGCAGACGAAGAACATCTTTCTGTGTTTTTAGATTCATATATTTCTATAGTTTCTTTTTTCCTTTTCTTTTCTGGAACCTCAATTTCAATCTTCTTCTAGGTTTTTTTTTAAATTTTTTTATTTTGTAATTTCGTTAAGTTTAAGATAAATGAAGCCAATTAGGCTGCCGGAGCCGCCGGCTAGTCCACGGGCGATAGGAGGTGTGCCGGACATATTTGAGGGCGGAGTCTTCGGCGTTATTAGAAGGGCTGTGATCATTGGTAATGGTTTCTCAGCTTCTGAGAATCAAAGCATCGGTCTGGTCCATGCCCTTGGCCTCTCCGACAAGCATACTATCTATGTAAGTTCCATCTCCTGGGTCGCTTGTGATTTACGCTGGATGTAAAATCCTTGAAATAAAAACAATCTTTTGTCAAAATTTCAGAGCTTGATTGGATAAGGTATGAGGAATTGGATTAAAATTTGAAAATATCAAAGAATTTCATGTTTGCTCTGGTTATGCAAGTACTAAAGTCCAAAGTTTGCATGCATAAATGCACATGAATTGATGTTGTTTTATAAAGCCATGTGGTTTATGTAGTTAAATTGTTTTGATCATTGCCAGTTATACCTGGAACATATTGTGAATTTGAAACCTAATCTTAATGCCATATAAATCCACGGAATTACTAGAAGATAAAGTTACTGGTGTGCCCTGCCCTCCCTATAATAGGTTACACTTGTAGCATGAACATTATGTCATGTTATTTAGCAGGAAGTAGCGTTGTTTATTTTTCTTCTTTTGGACTGATTGAAGTGCGGGAATGCCGCCACTTAAGGTAACTAAGCTTGAAATCATTTCCTGAGACGCTCTCAATAAAATCACTGAAATTTCTTTTGAAATCATTAACTGTGTTTGCACAATAATCTTTGCTAATTGAAAGAGTACTCATAGGAGGTTAATTTTATTACGTACGGCCAATCACTTCCTATGTATGCATGGGTAAATAAAGTATAATTCACTCCAAATTTGTCAAGTCTTTGACTGAGAGGAGGATTAGTATTTGAATTAAAATACTAACTCAGCCCAACTTTTTGGTGTTGCTATTTTTTAATTTTTCATTTTGAGTTATCTTAGGTATTTCAAATTTATGATATTTGTTTGTGCTTTGTCACCAATTCTTCAAATATGTGTAGCGGGTTACAAGGCCAAGAGGAGGAATCAATGAGTGGATGCATTGGCTTCCAGTTTCTGTCCACAAAAGGATATATATCATAATAAGCCGGTTATATGGTTATTCACGAATTTTATTCAGTAGAAGTGGGAAAAAGCTAATGTCTGTGCCCATGGAAAATGGTAGTGCAGCAGGTCTCTCATCTGTTTTAGAAGCTGATGTAAACAAGATTGTATCTATGGCTCGTGACAATTTTGAGAAGTAAGTTCTGCTGGACATCCATGACAATATGTCTTATTTAGACCCCATTATATATTCATTTGTTGTTTTGCGGATGAGAAATCAAATGCTTCTGCTGGTGTATCTTAGTCATTAATTCTGATATTAAATGAAATTAGATCTGATGGATAATTTCTTTATCATTTTAATAGTGGGAAGCATGAGATTCATGGATTTGGCTAAAAAGGGTCTTTGGGATATTTTTTTGTACCATATATTGTCGAGATTGAACTTCTATGAAATTGTTGTTGAAAATGCTCTAGGCATTTGTGTCATCCTAGGAAAAAGCCTAGGATAGAGAAGGCTCTTACTTTCTTTTGTTGTGATGACTTTATACTGCCATTTTTCCTATCTGCAATTGGTCTCCAGAAGTTTTGTTTAATGTTGTGGCAGATTATAATGTCCTTATTTTCAGTTTTTAATGTTTCATAATTTGTGCTCTTGGCTTATAACCATATAGTAATTGTTTATGCATGGAGAATGAAACTGGAAAAAAAAATGACGAGGATTAATTTATATCATCTGCATAAACCATGTGCTTTAAATTTCTAGTTGAGGAAGTAAATTATGACAAATTTAGTGCATGTCATTATTTCTCATTCTATCATGTAATATGATTCTCATTTCTTTGCAGGGAAGGCCCGTTATTGGTAGTTGCCTCTGGCAGAGATACCATTTCAATAGCAAGTTCCATTAGAAGATTGGCATCTGATAATGTGTTTGTTGTCCAGGTCTGTAACGAGTCCTAATCTTTGAAAATCCAGCATATTACTATGTATCTTTGTTTTGCAATTTGATAAAGTATGATATTCAACTTATGTACTTCTTTGGGAGTTTTCCACCCTCATGGATCATACCTATATGCTACCAAGTATTGTCACTGTAGTTTATGTTTGGATTTCATTTCATGTATCCCTTGTATGCTGCTGAGGACGAGAATCATTAAAATTTTGAATTTGGCTTTAATAATCATGCCTGGGAAAGGACATTGTACTAGTGAATTCTAAGATTCAGCTACTTGCATTTCTCTTTTCCTCTCTTCTTCTCTGTTTCTGTTGCCTTAAAAAGTCATCTTGTTTTGAATATTTCATAACCAAGTTCCTATTCTATTACTTTCCTCTGTTATCAAATGCTTCATTTTTTTTCTCCTTTTGTAGTGCAATTTTTTCTACATGCTACTCTTCGATATTATTTCATATGTTAGTTTGTTATTTCTTATCACCCCCCACTAACAGAAAATTTTCCAAAATCATGTCTTTGTAGCAAAAGTGATTTGCCTTGTATTTTTCTTCTATGATCTTTATGAGTACTATCTTTTGGTATATAATTTTTACTTTCATCTCACATTTTGGTTTCAGATTCAGCATCCAAGGTCTCATTTGGAAAGGTTTGACCTGGTCATCAGCCCCCGACATGACTATTATCCTTTGACTCCTGGTGCACAAGAGCAGGTCCCTCGGTTTTTGCGGAGGTGGATAACTCCCCAGGAACCTCCGGATAAGCATGTTGTAAGTCTTCTTACTGTCATCTGTTACAATATTTGAGGCTACCTGAAATATTCTCCTTTAACTGACCTTTGTGTCTGATTCACACACATTGTGCATTCTCAGGTCCTCACCATAGGGGCGCTTCACCAGATTGATGCTGCTGCTCTCCGTAGTGCAGCCAGTGCTTGGCACAATGAGTTTGCACCGCTACCCAAGCCTTTAGTTGTTGTCAATATTGGAGGGCCTACAAGTAACATTCTTATCCTTTGTAATCCTTTATATTTTCACTTTGTCTTAACTTGCACATAATCCTCAAATTTTCTGTTGATTTGATCCCCTTTTTCTTGCATGTTCATTTAAGATTTCTTGAATTATGTTGTCTTTTTATTTATTCTTTTCCATATAACTTACTAGTGTTTTAAATATTAGAAGCTACCACAATGAATTATTCTAGAGGTTCTTTCTGTGTGTTCTAACAAAATAGAGTTTTGTAGCTTATTTACCATCCTTGTTTAATAGTTTTATGGCTACTTTTCACCCTCAAAATGTCTGAACTTTAAACCCGGTAGAAGGCATTTTTTTATGTCTATGTGTATATGTGCAACCAACACTGGTCATTTTGCGCATATGTACTTCCGTTTAGTAACATAGATTCATATGGGAGGCATTTGTTTCAGCTTGGAGTCTTGTGCTTAATTAGCATGCTGTTTTTCATTCATATTAAAGACTTAATGTGGGTTACCAGATTATTTTATAGCTGCTTGTTGAGTCACATTGCATGATATGGAGCTAAAATCATCAAATTTTCTTCTCTCAGAGTTAGAATGTTCAGTATGGTAGTTGAATCCATGAGCCTCTTGGGCATTTCTCTCTTCGGTAATTAGGCTCTACTATCCATCTCTTTTGTTTTATGTGAGACATTCTCAAATTGATCAAAATTAAGTCAAGTGGATGTCGTTTCGATCTTATATGACTTGGGATTCAACAGAAATTTGAGCTGAAATATTTTTCCTTCTAGAGATTGTTGCCTACCTTTCTATTGTTTACTTCATCTTGCCATTTTTTTAAAAATAAAGAATTTTGTAAATTTCTTCTCATTCTTTGTAATTGTTATGTGTCTTGAATATTTCTGGCAGTCAGTAACTTTGAGTCTCTTATGTATATTTAATTGGGGATTTCATTAGGGTCTTGTCAATATGGCATGGATCTTGCAAGGCAGTTGACAGCCTCCCTGCACAGTGTTCTTGCAAGCTGTGGGACACTAAGAATATCTTTTTCAAGAAGGACACCAGTAAAGGTACACAAATTAGGCACTTTAATTTAAACCTAGAGTTTGGATCCTTCAGTTTTGCATCTTCACATTTTCTTTCTTTCTTTTCGTTTTATTGGAAAGATGTCAAATATTGTGGTGAAAGAACTTGGAACTCATCCAAAAGTATACATTTGGAATGGTGAAGGTAATATTTTGCCTCCTTCTATGCTTCACTGTGGTTGGAAAATCTTAGATTTAATTTGTTTGGACTTTTCTTCAACTTAATTATTTGGTATTATGTCATCATTCCCAGAACCAAATCCACACATGGGGCATCTAGCTTGGGCAGATGCTTTTGTTATCACAGCAGACTCAGTTAGTATGTTGAGTGAAGCTTGCAGCACCGGGTATGCTTCAGGAGGATTACTTTATTGGTTTCTAATATGTTTGTACTGGAAAGTTTACAATTTTATTATTTATAAATACTTAATGACTCCCAATTTGTTATTGCAGAAAACCTGTGTATGTTGTTGGAGCTGAACGTTGTAGATGGAAATTTGTGGAGTTCCACGAAAATTTGAGGGAGCGAGGGCTGGTTCGACCATTCACAGGTCTTGAGGATGTAAGTAACAGTAATGACCGAAAAGCTAATAACCAGTAATTGAGATTTCTCTATGCAGAGTATACATGCTTATTCACTTGCCCTTTTTGTCTTATTTTATTGTGTTAATACCATGAGGAAAAATTACTCCATAGCCACCTTTTGTGATATTTATGCTCATTTGGTCTTTTGTGGCATACTACTATATATGATCAAGTCATTTCTATTTGAGATAGTCTCACCTCATCACCTTTTCTCTATTCTCCTCTATTTTCCCCCTTGTTTTTTGTTTTGGACTCTTTTTCTTGTGAGGTTGGGGGATGTGGTGTGGAGGATGGGTTCAGGACCAATATATAAGAATGTTGTTTTGCGTTGATGCAGCTAGTTATGGGTTGAAACCTTAGACCTACTGGAAATTGAGGTTTTTGAAAGTTTTAACCATCTGTTGAAAATGTTCAGATACTGCTAGGGAACAATTCAAAGCAACATAGAGATGCATTTCTTGGACACAATTATACATCATAAAGCTATTAAGTTAATAAAAGTAAGAGAAAGAGCTCCAGCAGCTGACAAGAATCATTACTAATTCACCAGGGAATTTAGCAAGGGAGGGTTCCCCATTTAAATTATGATATGCTGTTCAATTAATTTTCAAGCCTGATGAATAAGTAATGATGTTTCTTGTCAGCTGCTGGAGCTCTTTCTCTTACTTTTATTAACTTAAATAGCTTTATGATGTATAATTGTGTCCAAGAAATGCATCTATATGTTGCTTTGTTCCCTAGCAGTATCTGAACATTTTCAACAGGAGATTTATCCTGTGCTCGAGTACTGCTTTGTCCTGATCCATATTTCAGTGTCCAGCATCTGACTTTCTATATTTCTGCCATGCTTTCTTATATAACTTATTAATTATATTATCCTCTCTTTGATTGATTTCTTTAGATGTCAGAGAGCTGGAGTTATCCTCCCTTGAATGACACCTCTATGGCAGCCAGCCAGGTACATAAAGCACTTGCTGAGCGTGGATGGCGGTTGCGCCCATAGGATTCTATTCAAATTGTTTGTGAATGTATAATCTATATTCTTGGGTGGAAGCTTTTTATTGCGCTGCTTTTTGTTTTAAATTCTAGTAGAAATTACCACTGATAAATATTATTCGAATGAGCTGCGGTGGTCTGCCTCTGCCTATTCTTTCCCATCATGGGGTTTTGGCATACATAGAATAAAAGTTGGTTTTTCTTACACGGGCTGTAAAAATAGTATTTTTGGTGTTTCCCGAGGGAAGTGATAGTTTTTGCTTTGAGATGAGGTTACACATGATGTTGTGTAAATTCTTTTTGTTTAAAGTTACGATTCACACTCTATTACATTCTAATGCTAATTTTCGATTCTTTGAATGATATGTATACGCCTTTTGCTGTTTGAAGTAATGAAAAACAAGAGTAAACAAGGAAAAATCTTTCTGCAATTCTTAAACTTACAATAAGAACATCTTCCATTTTATAGTAATTCATGAAAATATGTAAAATTTTCAATTTTTTAGTGGAATTTGCAGTGAGGTAGCCTTGGTGTTTCCATTCTGTTAATTTTCATATCTGTCAAAATGCCCTCTTGTGGTCATTGACAATAGTATAGGGTTGCAGAGGAAAAACTTGGAAGTAAATGGATGTGGTAATAGCTACCAAATGCTGCTACATCTCTTATTACTTGCTCCAACATTGTAAAATGTTACCTGTTCCAATTCCAATTATTTGTGATTTCGTCAATGGTCTCCATTACATCTCAATTCCTGAAGTTTTAAAATTGCTCAGTCACAAATAGTCACCTGTTTCAAATTGAGAAATCTGTCATGTGGAATTTGTACTTCATTGTAATAAATAATTAGCAGATATTGGTTTGATGTCGTTCCAGACTAATTGATCAAAGGCATCATTTTGTGAAACTTTAAAACACCGCCTTTAATGGTGTAAATAAGATAAAATTGCCATTTCTTACTACAAGATTAATTTCAATTGCATAAATTATAATAACCCTTTCTTAATACTGTAAATATATCTACGTAGAAATGATTTACCACAATGAAATTTTTCTAAAAAATTATGTCATTTATCAAACCATGCTCTGTCTAGCAAGTAGCTAATCAATCAATACCATCAGGATTCCAATCTTTATCTTCCCTCAGGTGGAGCAAGTGAGCAACAACTCCTGGATTCATGGCCTCTACCATTTCCAATTACTCTCAAACTACTCCAATAGCACTTCTACTCTCAACACTATATATGTATGAGAACCCTCACACAATTTTTCAACAAGATTCAATCACTCATCAAGCAAAACTTCTTCACGAACATCTTTTGCACTTTGATTTCAAAATGGAGCCAAGTCACTCAACAAAGAGCAGTGGTGAAACAGCAATTAAAATGTCCGAATTCCAGTCCACCGAAAGGAAGTCTGCAGCTGCTCCTCCAACTGTTGTTGCCACCACAAAAGTCACTCCTCATCAGCGAGGAGGATGGAAGCGCGGTGTTTCCATTTTTGACTTCATTCTTAGGCTTTGTGCCCTTGTTGCTGCCTTAGCTGCTACTACTACCATGGGAACTACTGATCAAACTCTCCCTTTCTTCACACAGTTCTTCCAGTTCCAAGCTAGCTATGATGACCTCCCTACTTTCACGTATGCATTCTTTCCGTGATTGAATTTATTGAAATTTTATTACCTAATCTCCCCTGTTTTAGCATCAAATAATGCAGCATCTTATCTAATATGCGCAAATATATACAGATTCTTTGTGGTTGCTATGGCTCTTGCCAGTGGCTACCTTGTTCTCTCATTGCCTTTCTCCATAGTCTGCATTGTCCGCCCGAATGCAATTGGAGCAAGATTGCTCCTCCTCATATTTGACACGGTAAATACTATCCAAAAATCATGATAAAATTCTTTGAATTTCCTTTTCTAGTCACTCATTCAAGATTAATAGCTCTTCTATTGAAATGTTTCAGGTGATCTTGGCTTTTACTACAGCAGCAGCTGCTGCAGCTGCAGCCATTGTGTACTTGGCACACAATGGCAATCCCAACACCAATTGGCTTGCAATTTGTCAGCAGTTCACTGATTTTTGCCAGAGGGTAAGTGGAGCAGTGGTGGCTTCATTCATTGCAGCAGTCCTCTTTATCTTCTTGGTTATGCTTTCTGGTGTGGCTATTCGAAGGCACTAAGAAAAAGGAACCAAAGGAGCAATTTTGTTGCTTTCAACAGACCACATTGACTGTGCTGGCAATGTATTATCTGATATTTCGTTAATCTTAATGAAATTTTCATAATTAATGGTGTTTGAGTTTGAATATTGTACTTGATTTCCTATGAAATCTTCTTGTACTTAGATGTCTGAAAAGTTATATTACCATCAAGCTTTGCTGGCTTCATGCATTTTACGTTAAGTCGGTTCTGTACTCCAAAATTCACTTATCCCATAAAATATAAAATTACCAGCAAAAGAAATGGAAATGAAAATGAAAATGAAACCCTCCAAGTATAATTGTTCGAAACTGATGCAGTTCAATGAGTTTTTACCAAATTTAACCCAACTTTTTCGACAGTCAAAATTAGCTATTTAATCACATTTACTAGTTACAATGCATTCACAATTCCTCCTCCTTAGAGAGCAAAATTTTGTATTCAAGGAATTGTAAATTCATTTTTTTGGATAAAATATCTCAAATAAGGAATCGTACTAAATGTATCATCATCATTGTAAAAACACTCATTTTGTATTCAAACTAGATTAAAAATATCAAATCCATTAAATTATAATTATCAAAAGTACTACAAAAGACTTATTGGCTAATTTAGTCAGGGTCCTTTAGATATTTGTATCATAGCATTTTTAATTTCTTATTTGATTATTATATTTTTAAGTTTTAATTATTAAAAATTAAGTTTCTTTTTATAAGAATTTAATGAAATTTCGATCAAGTTAACCATATACTATAAATTTTCTCAAACTTTGAGAATAATTTGAAAGGAAACTTTTAAAATCTTTAATTTCGATTTGATCAAAAGAAATATTGTTCGTTTGTTAAAATTTTTCTGTTATTTTTTTTTCTTAACCCTCTTTAAAATCTTCCTACATTGGCTCCATGGCAGAACAAACAATCAGATTCCCTAATCTAAAAAAAATCTGAAGAAAATAATAATACATTAAAAAGAAAAGCAAGACATTCACTAACATGACTAATTATTTTTAGTTCGAGTAATAAAGAAAAAGCTAGTTAATAATAAAGGTTAGTCATCTTTAGCCCGAGTCAAAGATTATTACTCTCACTCACTACAAAGATTCTCACAGAACTGAAATTCAATCACAACTCTCCGTCGCCCTCATATTTTTAATTAATTTTCCAGATCAATCAATCACCTCAAATAATCCGTCTTCTTCCCTGCAATATATCTCATCTCTGTGATTGTAAAACCCTAGCTTTTTTTTCACTCCCCGTTCCTTGTTTGTAAAAATGGAGAGTAGAGAGAGGAAGACGGGGGTTTTGGAGCCAATGTACACTGCATCGGTGATGGTGGTGGTGGTTTTCATAGTATTGGCTGCTTGTGCGGAGCTCTGCGATGGTGTAACGGTTGTCGGTGTCTATCGTCTTGTTCAGTATGATATATCCGGTGTTCCTTTTGGATCTCGTCTGGCTTCGCTAAATCACCATGCCGGTTCTTCTCTATTTTCTTCTACTTCAGGTGTTGCTACTGCAGCTGATGTTTCTCGGACAGTACTTATCCTTCCGCTTCGGGAATTGAATCTTTCTGTTATTAAAGGTACATTTCATGACGTTTGATAAAAAAGAGGTGGATTGTTTTGTTTTGTTTTATTATTGGTTTTGGTGCGAAGTACAGTTTTTTCCCAGCAAAAGTTGTGTTTGTTTGTGCTTTATGGTTTGAGACAATTAGCTGGAATTTCGGTATTGTAGAAAGGAAGTAACTTTGAAATGGGAATGCTCATGTAATTTAGTTGAGAGGTATTTAAGAATATGTTACACTAGGATATGTGAATTTTTAGGATGGTGGATGTAGTAGCTATATATTTGGAGCGATTTATGAGTGACAATTGTATGAAAGGGCAGGTAAGAAGCCAATGTATGTAGGTAATAATTGTTTTGTTTAGGATGGAGTAGATGCCAATGGCTGCGTGACAATAGAATGCACCTAAATTCCTATTAGAACTATTTCAAAAAAAAAATAAAAAAATTCTATTATAACATATATGTTGCAGATATACGTCGATGTGATAGAAAAGCTGGTGGAAGAAAATGATATGCTAAACATCCATACACAGGACAACACAATGTCGTTGGAGCTCTTTTTGCAAGTGCTGCCTAGCTGACATTGCAGGATGGTCAACAATATTAAAGTGCCTTGCATATTAATTATGTTCTATCGTCATGGTTTAATAGTGCGAAGAAGACGGATGGATACATATGTTGATCTTTGAACCTTTTTACATGTCATTTCCATTATATATACTCACTCCACTTATCTAGGGAAAAAGCAGCCATCGAGTAGAAATGCCAAGAAAATATGTCTTGGCATGACAGTTGTCATTCTTTTAGATATCTGATGGGTGTTCACTGTGATGCACTTTAATTTTCAAATTTTGATCTGCTTACGGTTGTTCTATCTATTAAATTTATCCTTTGATATTATGTTTCTCTTTCCTATGCAGAATATCTAGTGCAGAAAAAAGTCTTTGGAGGTGTGCTGCTTTTGCTTCCTCCAATATTTAACCCTGAAAACATAGATAGTGCGGGTAAAGCTGGCCATGATCTCGCAGAAGTTGCTCTGAGGGACGTCTTGGTTGAACTTGAGCAGTTACTTATACATTCCAATATTCCTGTGAGTGAAGAATTACTGTGCCTTTTTTTTAAAAAGAAAACAAAACCTTATTCCTCCTATAGCTAGATCCTTGAATCTGGCTTTTGGTGGTTGTTTACTCTGTTCCATGTGTTTATGCTTTATGCTAGCTAATGATGAAATCCTTGTCATAATGAAAGTTTGAGTTACAACTAGTAACTGAATCCTTGCAAGGTTATCTTTTGAGGATGAAATTTTTGGTTTGTTCTTTTTCCTCTTTATGATCCTGTGTCCAAAATAGGAATAATGCAGTATAAGATTTCAATTCCAAGGAATTTTATACGCCATTTTCTTCCTTGAAGGAAAAACTTTATATACCAAAACCAAACTACTGTACTATCCTATGAAAAACTACCTCTGATTTCTCTATCTCCTTTTATAGAATCAAATAATTAAAATATCTGTTGGTTGATTGAATACTTGTGGTACTCATGGAATATTGCATATGTTGTTCCAGTATCCTGTCTATTTTGCTTTTGAGCATGAAGATATAAATGCTGTGCTATCTGATGTAAAGAGGAATGATGCTGCTGGCCAGCCAGCAACTGCTACCACTGGCGGGTTAGTTACTAAATTCAGCAGCCTTTATTATACTTTTCTTGGTTTCGATTCTTGTCATGTATATCTTCATTTCAAGATTTTTATGTTGAAGTCTTGGACATGATTAGTTTTTATACTCTCATCTATGTCCTAATTGTTAGGTGTGGATGATACATACCCACATATTGTGTGGCAGGATAGAATATACTCCAGTCTAGTGGGAACTTTGAGACATTTTCTTTCTGGTTCTGCACCTTACTTTTCTTTTAGCCTTTGGATAATTCAAAGTCTTTTTCCGTTCTTGTTAGTGTTGTTTTATCATATCATATCTACCTGTAATACTCAGGGTCAATTCTTGTTTTTGGAGATTTTTAATAGCTGGCCTGACTGTAATATTCAATATCTCGTTGCTTGATTTTCAAAAGACCTCAACTTATCACCTTTGTCAAAAAGTTTTCATGATGGTTACCAGGAAGAAGTTTTTTTAATGTGTTTTGCTCTTGTTAGACCATTTTATCCTGTTCTGAAAGATGTGGAGATGAAATTCTTTTAACTTATTGCCTTTTCCCCAGTTTGGGAAACTATGTGCTGCTAATCATTTGGGATATGATGTTGCAGTAGTTATTATCTTCATCATTTTTTGCTCTTAATGAGGATGGTTGTTGTTGTTGTTCACGAAACTAATACTACGTTATACATTCATATATTCATATTGCCTTATTATTATGAATTTTAAAATTGTTAAATTCTTTTAATTTTAAATTTTACTTATTTATTTTCGGGAGGATGTTTTTATGTTATTATCTTTTCATAGCTTTTCCATCTTGATTTTTATTATGTGACAATTATTTCAGCACACTGCCTTTTAATTATGTTCATTTGCATCTCATCAATCAGTGCCATAGCTCTATTTATAAATCTTTTCTTTGAGATAATGTACTTGCACGAATCCTCCTTGATTGTGTAGAAGTCTTCTCATATTATCTAATATTCTTTTAAGGTAATATTCAGCATCTTTGCAAATTCAGGTACAAGCTTGTTGTAGCTGCTCCAGAACCTAAAAAGATTGCATCCCCAACTATTACAAATATCCAGGTACAGATTAACTATAACTCTTTGTAGTTACTATTGCAAGTTTGAGTCGCTTTTTTCTGTGAAAGGTGAGGGATTGTATTATTTATTCGTAGCCCCCTCGAATTATGGGAGCATTAATTCTGACATTAGTGAATACTTGTAATTTCTTACAAACTTATCTTTGTTTTTTTGGTGGGTGGGGGGGGGGGGGAGAGTTGGATTGGGGTGGGTGTGCAGGGTTTGAGGTTGTGGATGCGTATATTATATCCCACTTGTGCCCAATTTACCTTAGTGTGCATACATATGCGCACAAGCACACACACACACATATATAACTTAAGGATGAATTCCCTTAGATATCTCACTTTTAATACCAAAGGCTTTTGTTCAAACGTTAATAATGAGACTTGTGATGCTTGACCTGTCTTAATCTTCTTATGCCAATGGCAGGGATGGTTGCCAGGACTAAAAGCTGATGGAGATTCAAATCAACTTCCTACTATTGCCATTGTGGCATCATATGACACTTTTGGAGCAGCACCTGTAAATGACTTTCTTGTGTTTGATTGCAGTTTTCTACTTTCATTAATTTGCTTGTAACTTTTTACTAACATTAAACAGGCACTATCCATGGGAAGTGATAGCAATGGAAGTGGAGTTGTTGCGCTTCTTGAAATAGCCAGGCTGTTTTCCATTTTATATTCCAATCCAAAAACCAGAGGCAGGTATAATCTGCTATTTGGACTAACATCTGGTGGGCCTTACAACTACAATGGGACTTATAAGGTGTTTGTTTTCCCATTCAAATCTTTTTTTTCCACACTCCATTTGGTAATTTTATACATTGTTTGATCATCACGTGTTCTTCTATAGTGGCTTCGAAGTTTTGATCAACGGTTTCGTGAGAGTATTGATTATGCCATTTGCTTAAATAGTATTGGCTCATCAGGCAATGAGTTGTGGATTCATGTGTCAAAGCCTCCAGAAAATGCTTACATAAAGAAAATGTTTGAGGTATGCTCTATAGACAGTTATAGTAAAAAGTAATTGTTTTTGATTTTCTGTTATAATGTTTTGGCAATTTAAGTCTTGATGAGAGGGTAGCTATATGTTGCAGGGTTTTTCTGATGTAGCTGAAGAATTGGGTCTTCAAGTTGGTCTTAAGCACAAGAAGATAAACATCTCCAATCCTCGAGTAAGTGAAAATGTGGTGCAAACTGCTGTATCTTGAAATATGGGCAGCACCACTTTTGAGATAAATTATTTAATTTGACATGAATAGGTCCTTATTTTTATTATATAAAGTTGCCTTCAATATATTTATTCTCTAATATCTAAAAGAATTAGGAATTAGCAATATTAGTCTGAAGCGCATCCCTTCAGAAATATTCCATTGATTCCTTCAAAATGTTTAGGGCCTGTTGTGGAAATCCTCTATCTCCTGAATCAGTTCTTTTAGTTGCTGGTATTGGTGATTTATAACTCCTTTTTCTATTAAAAACATAAATATATCTTATAAGAATTTTAATAGTATATTCTTTATCTTGCTTCCTCTATTACAAAGCAAGAGCTTTTTCATTGTGCTAGATATTAATTATATCTGTCAAAGTATTGGGGCTCTCCCCCTTGCATATTAAAAGGAAGTGTATTTGAAGTTTAATGACATTTTTCTGCTGTTCTGAATCACTTATCTCCCCCCACGCCCCGGGGGGGGGGGGGGAGAGGGCAGGGATGTCTGAGCCTCTTGTGGACATGTTTTATTAGAATGTGTGTAGATGCTGTGTTATTTTTTCATTCTTTAGTAATCGATGAAATTTTAAGTGGATAAAATTATGGGACAGGGATGTTAGTATCTTGGATTTATGGATCTTTATTACATTGTCCCTGGAAATTAAGGCGCCACAAGAGGAATCCTCTACAAATTTCCCAGTTCCATGTATTCAAGCTCTATATGCTTTCTATCTGGTAATGGACACTGGGAATTTTTGTATTGGTATTGTTCAAGAATATTTGGTTACAAGCTTCTATTGTCATTTTCTGCAAACTACAGAATAAGAGGGGGCTTTGCTTTTCATGCTGCATCTCATGCTTACACTTCTCAGTTTTCTAAATTCTGTTAACTGAGTTCTTTTTGACATAAGCAATGATGGTCATTTTATTTATGTGCCTTTAGGAAATGTTTTGGTTTTATGGTAAAGCAACTAAAATGCTGTAGGTAGCTTGGGAGCATGAACAGTTTTCAAGGCTTAGAGTCACAGCAGCAACACTTTCTGAACTCTCTCTGGCACCAGAGTTGCTTCAAAGCACAGGAGGTTTGTCTGATAGCAGGTGATTAGAAATTCTGAAATCTTTTTGTTCTTTCTCAAACTTAAACATTACGTTTGCTAAAACTGTGATTTCTGTTGCAGACGTTTTGTAAATGATGCTTCAATAATCCAAAATGTTAAATTAGTTGCTGAAAGCATAGCGGTAAGGATTAGATGATAGTTTTACCCTATACATTGCCTGAATATGTTGCCTCTTTTGCTTATACCTCTCTCTATTTAGCTTGATTTATGATTATTTTTCCTTATAAGGTTCTTAATTGTTTTAAAGAAAATTCTCATTGGTTTGTGTCAACTAAATAGCACTTCCTTAATATAACCACTCAATAATTATTTCATTAAATGCTGGTTAGATATGGAAGTGATCTTTTTTTTTTTCATTAGATGCATTAGTAAACATCGAAGTAATTTTTTACTTCTCTTTTTGGATGAGAGAAATATTTACTATTTTGTATTAAGGGAGTGGAATTAGTATATTGTGAATGGAAAAATTTGCTTTCACCTGAGGTAATTTAAATTATTTATGCTATGATCAATCCTTTTGCTATTATATCATGCTTATAATTTCACGTTTATAGAAGAACCGTTAAACTTCAACAAAAAAAGATTTTCTGCATTCATAGGTTGCAAAGTATATCGTAAGAAAGTTTTGTTTTTGTGCAGAGGCATGTATACAATCAAGATGGGAAAAATATCAATATATTTGCAGATGATAGCAGTTTAGCTGTCAATCCATCTTACATACGTTCATGGTTGGACTTTTTGTCAACAACACCTCGAGTGGCACCATTTCTTTCAAAGAATGATCCATTCGTTATGGCACTCAAGAAGGTAAAACAGAAAGATATACTTATTTCCCTCTTTTGCATCAACATATATTTGAAAAAATTTCCTTGACCCATCATTCATAGTTACAGATTGCTGCTTCTTTCCGTGATGAAAGTTTTTTTATTTAGACATATTAGTAGTGGGTATTAGTGTCAGTATACACATGGTAAAACAGAGAAGAAAGAGAAAAAGGAAATAGAGAGAAGTAGTTGTGATAGGGGCATGGAGAATGGTGAAATTTGACGAGGTTGCAGATAATAGAGCCTTGGAATATAGATCTCTCGGTATCAACATTTTGCAATACAATGGAGTGAAAAGGTCTGATAGCTCTGGCCAGGACAGCAGGACTCCAAAGCCACTTTGTTTCTTGGAGGGTACTAAATCTGTCATCTGTAGTTTGTCTTTTAAGCGGTAACCTTGCTATTACATTTTGAGCTACAACTCCTAAAATTAGGGGGGAACTTTAGAATTAGCTTGTAAGGACATGTCCAAAGTGAGGCTTATTAACTTGATAAGTTGCCAGGACTTCACATAATCAAGTGTTGGCTTCCAATTTATTCCTTGTTCATAACCCTTATGTCGAAAATTTGGAATGCTTGGTTGCACAGTTCAAATGACAAATTGGAAAGGGCTGTGCATTTCTTGATCTATACTGCTTTGTGTATCTTTAAATCTAGTACTGACAATTTTAGTCTGTAAGATCTGTTGACTTGAAGTTTGAATTAGGCCATCGCTTAAGTTCAAGGACGACACACTAATTATCTGTGTTTATTGTCTCTGGTAAATGTGTATCAATCTTCTTGAGGTCTGTAAAAGCAATGTTGCAATCTCATTAAATAGGTTGCTGCAACTTCATTGCCTTTAAATTTACAATAAGTCCAATGAAGCCAAAACTCAAAACCCACTTCTGATCTCTTTTGTCCAATTTTTCGTGCTTGTTTTGCTGACAGGAATTGACAGAGCATACTGTTGAGGTGAATGTACAGCATGAAGTGCTTGATGGGATGTTTACTTTCTATGACTCAATGAGTAGCAAATTGCATATCTATCAGGTTACTGCTTAACTTACTCCTCCCTATTTGGTGCACGTGGATAAATATGTTCAAACTCGTAAATATGTTCTGTGGCATATTGATTTATTCTATCAATGTAACCACAATCATATTTAATTGGTTAAATATGATGACAAATATGCACTGTAGGTCATATATGGTTAAAAGAAAAGGCTCATGTTGTTATGCTGGCTTGGGGGAGGGGTGCTTAACGAATAAAACCTATCGACTTCATCTGAGTTCCTATTGCTCATATTGTGCACTTAACTTTGCATCTCCCCTGCTGACTGTTTGAGAGGGATTTAGGTTTTTGTCGGTAGTTAATGGATCATGCAACTGTCTACAGAGTTGTGTGTGTGCAATTACTACAAAGTCCCTCCTCTCTGGTGACTGATAGAATGAAATATTTGTGTCTTGTTGCAGGTTGCTAGTGTTACATTTGACTTGCTTTTGCTACTTGTGCTGGGATCATACCTAATTATTCTTTTTACTTTCCTTGTTATCATTACGAGGGTATGTCTTCTGTATTTCCTCAAATTTACTGCACTAACTTGAAAGCTAAATCAAAGTGGAATTAGAGGAGACAGGATCCTTATGACATTGTTTTTTCAGGGTCTTGATGATCTGATCAGCTTATTTCGTCGACCCCCTTCCCGCAAAGTGAAAGCAGCGTGAGCATTTATTTAGGGGGAGGATATTTTATCGACAGGGCAAGATAGACTGGTGCTATGGATGAACTTTTGTAGCATAAACTGAAGCTCAGCATTGGATGTGTTCTTTGGGGATAGTTGTTAGTTGATTTTTGTTCGCAAGGAGAATCTGACTATTTGTTCAGGATAATTATCTCATTTTATGTTAGAGTGAGAAAACATGTAGTTTGTCAGGGAAAATTTTGTTGGAGAGCAACACTTGTATGCTGGTGTTTCTACATACTAAATGTTAGTTTGCAATTGATAGTCCATAAGCATTAACCCTTGTGAAGGTATATCCGTATACTATGAGGTAATGAAGTAGATTGCCTCATTTTTCAATATACTATTGCAGTTTCAAATTAATTGTCCTGAAATTTTCTGGAAAATCCTCTTGAACTGGGCAGAACCTTTCTGCCTTTGTTCTGTAGGATTGATGTGAATGTAAGAAAGTCACTCCCAAGGTATCAATGAATGGACTAAGCTGAAAGTTATCTCATGATTGAGGTAACATGTAGAAAAACTCTATGCATGTTTTGATGCGTACTCTACTACTCCTAGAACTAGTAAAAGGGTAGTGTCAAACTCCACTTGCTCCTTGTTTTTGCTTGGCATGCATGCATGAAGCTTTAGCCACATGTTTTGCCAGAAGGGTTTGGCAATGTTTAATTCCTTCTAATTCCTGTACAGATTTTTGAACTAGCACCAAGGAGCATGAGTGGTGCTATTTAACTTGAGTAGTAAAGCTGCTAGTTTAATGGGTAACACAATTGGAGATTAGTGTTTAGACAAGCTATTCATGCTTGGTATTATAAGAACTCGAAACTTCATTGATTCTAATTATTTTGTTCATAACCTATATGGATGGTCAGGAAAATCCTTAGATTCTAGACCTTGTTGAAACCCAAGACAAATCTTTTGAATGAATCTTTTGTACATCTTTAGACTATCAATACAATTGATCCCCTTTCAGATAATAATTATATATATAAAAAAGTTTTAGCCACATGCAACCCAAGTGGCTGGATCTATGTAAGTTTAAGCCACACCCAACCAGTCTTCGACTCATTAGCAGCACCCCGCCCCTTTCCCCCTTTCTCCTCCCCTTTCCTTTTCCAACCACCATTCTAGCCCCTATTTCGTAATGTCATTACATGCTTGGGGGAAGAGAGTAAGGGCACTGTAACCATCCGCAAGTACAAGGATCTTTACTGTTTGCCTCTTTACTAGGCTCTTGAGAGGGAGTGATCTGAATTCTATTTATTTTGTTGTTTAAGGATTCAAGTTAATTTGTTAACTAAAAATATTATCTTGTCGAACTTCAGAACAGAAATTAGGTAACGATATTTGAAAATATTTTGCTTCTTATTCCAAGGTTAATTTCCCTTTGAGACTACTTTGAATAGGAAAACTATCCCTTATGAACTTTGAGAAAAGGGGGATTCTATAATTTCTATTAGATGGTTTATTAGGAAGTCCAACAGATATATCTAACGTCCAACTAATGATTCTTTCTTAGTAGCGTCTATTGGAAAATGGAATTCTGACAGCCCCTTAATCGTTTATTACCTTCCTAATGCCTCGACTAATTCAGCATCCTTCTAGAGTTACATTGTTTTTTTAGCCCCTCCCCTGGATCCTTCTATAGGAATTCTTACAGCCACTTGAATATTGGTGACCTTAAGGACTATCTCCAGAGCAATTAAGCTTCCATGCAAATGGATTTACGCTTCAAATTAAGGTTCCTGATACTAAATCTTGGATATCAGTTTTCATCTTTCACAATGAAGACAAGCCTTTTATCTGCATTTCCAGACTTGATTGGTAAATGGATTTCTCTACTCGATCTTCAAATGATGGAGCA